>PHWZ01000143.1:0-77852 GCA_004379285.1 Botryotinia calthae | reverse complement strand
TCTTGTACATAGCTAGCTCCTTAGATAGAATACAATTAGACACACAGGACCTACACATCGTAGGTACTACGTCTTACGTATCATTCTCGTACCAACATTTACATATGGACCAAAAAGAAGCGACTGGCAGTTCTGGTTTATTACTGAGCCCGAGTGTATACATGAGGGTTGCATTGTGGAGTTTTGGGATATGGTTGAGCATCAGAAAAGACAAATGCCAGGTGCTTGGAATTTCTGATGTCTAGTCCATGGGAGTACTACTATCACCCCGCAGGTATTTGGACGTGAGTGCTGCGGCTCTGTTGACGCGATGCCCTTCATTTTCACATGAGGTGGATGGTTCGCCGCTTGTGTCACTGTGGTTGATTTATATTGAACAACTTGGAAGATAAAGGTCATTCTTTTTCATCGGAAGTTGAAATGGGAATATGTTCAAAATTTTGTTCTCACGGAATATCATGACTGGGATTTGTTGCAAAGATGGAAATGATCAGAATGTGAAGTGCGATGTCCAGTAAAGATCTTAGGGAAACAATGAGAAGTGAGGAAATAACCACCTGCAACTATCTGAGCGATATAGGAATGTGCCAACATACTGAAATGATCCGTTAAGCAGGTTTAAGACAAAAAGCAATCCCCTGTACTAATCTCGACAAATGTGAGACCAATTTCAACATTGTAAGAACATTGTGGCTTTCAATACCTGCTGTATGGATTTTTGTAATTCGAGCAATCAGATTGCATCTCTACAGCATATCAGGTGAGATATACTGGTAAGAAAATTAACAAGAACGATTCACTAGAATGCACTCTACACATAATCATAACCAAATAAAATGAGATTCAATGCAAAATTCGGAGTCCATACACCCACCACCCATCACTTCTATCCAAAGCACCTCTAGTGAATAGCATCCAAACAACCCATTTAAACATACCCCCGATATCTGACCCCCCCAGATCCAGCTCTATTCTCATAACCATACTCCCAATCCCGCTCCCTCTCCCTCTCTCTCATAATTCTAGGTCTCGAATATCTTTCTCTCCCAACTTCACTTCGATCTCTTCTTTCCCTTTCCCTGTCTCTATCTCTATCTCTATCATCCCCGCCATACATTCTTCCCCTCCCCATCTCCCTCTCCACAATTCTCTCAACCCGATCCTCAATCTTTTCCATTCGTCCCTCAACTCTATCCTCAAACCTATTCATCCGAACAGCACTCTCATTATCCCTTCCCCTCTCCATCACCGCTCCCATTTCCCGTTGTCGCTCTCCAAGCTGTCTCTCTACATCCGCCAATCGATCAATCCTTCCCTCCGCAAACTTATCATCGATCCTGCGAAAAATAGCTTCCTCATCCACTCTACCCTGCGTATCTTGTCGCTCCGTCTCATTTCTTCGTCTCGATATCTTGACTTCTCGATCCTGGCCGCGGGGTTGCGAGAATGTATTGATTTCCCCATTCATATTGATCCATGTTTCGCCAAATGCGGGTACCTTCCCAGCCCCCAGAATCTTAATTCCCATCCCTTCCATTCTCCCTTCTCTTCTCCCCTCCTCTCTCTCAGATTTCATCTGCAACCCCTTAATATCTCCCCTAACACCATTCAATCCACCGCTCAGCTTTTCGATTTCCTTCTCCCTCATCAACTCTTTCTCCCTTTCTAACTCTTTAATTCTCGCGGCCAATATCGCCGTGTTGGCAAAACTCTCGTTTGTTTGAGTTTGAGTTTGGGTTTGGGTTCGAGCATGTGCGTTACTATTACCAGTACCTGAAGAAGTATGACTGGCTGCGCTGGAGTTCGAATGGGAGGCTAAGGGTAGCGGATGAGAAAACGTCGTGTTTAACCCCTTGAATCTTTCGCCTAGACGTTGCATCACATCGATATTGTGGAAGAGATCTGAACAACTTGGTCTCCGTCCTCTTTCTCTTTCCCTTTCTCTTTCTCTCTCCCGCTCAAAGTCTAGTACTCTCTCGCGTTCTCTCTCTCGTTCTCGTTCTCGTTCTTGAGCATAGTACATACTTTCGTGGTAAGAGTTAACAGGTACGAGAGCTGGTTCGACCATATATGTGGAGCGATAGGGAGGAGGCATGGCGTCAACACGGACGGTGCGTTCGGATTGGTATTTATCTTTGGGAGACTTGGCTCCGTCAAACATTTTGCCTTTGGTTTTCTTTTTGCGAATGGAGTAAAGAGCGGGCCAGCACATTGAGTGGGTTGATAAGGGTGTTATGTACTGAGGTTCATAGAGCCGACCTGGTGTATCGATGTGCAATATGAGCGCAAAGTAAGAAACAATACGTGGCACAGGTATCAGATTGTAACCAAAGATACATTTGTGAATGGTCTAATCATTATACAAATATCTAACGCCAATATACATTCTAAGAGCCCTGACATTAATACAAAGAAGAAGAAAAAGGTAGAGAACAATAATGAAACCATTTTTTTTTAATTTTACATAAAGGTGCGTATGCACTAATGGTCCATTGCATGTTTCAATATTCAAGACAACTTGCAGCTTTGCAGTTGAACGGCCCCTTCAGAAGATGCAAGTGATAAACGTTGTTTACCCACGGACATGGATTTGCATCCTGTATAGAAATCTATCAATAGAACAAAAGAGAACTCTACAGAAATAATAGAACTTCAAAAATATCACTTCTTGTACCTTTGCTTGTATTAAATGTTGAGTCGATTCATGCACCTTCCCGATTAGCCGAAGTAGCGATTCCAAAGTCGTAGCCGGCCACCCCTGCCTCATTAGAATACCCGCAAATGTCTTCACAGCTTTGCTTTGTTTGGGTTCTTCTTCGAATCTTGCTGCCATGCGAACTCCTGTCCACAAGTTAGTCAAGTAGCCAGGACTAATCGGGAACATACTCACCAAAGTCTTCTGTGCTCCTGCTTCTATGATAACATTTATGATCACCGGTACACTTGCTTTGAACCCCTCTTCTGTAGCTTTTGCAAGCTCGTCAGGACTACGGACTAGAAAACCTTTTCCACCACACATTTCTGCAACTTTTTGATAATCAACTTCCCACCCTAAACTTGTACTACGTAAGCCTCCCTTGGAACCCACTTCACTGTTCTTTTGCAGTTTCAGCCACTCATCTGAGCTTTCACTATCACCTTGATACACTCCACCGTTATTCATAACAAAGATAAGAATGTCCATACCATACCGCGCCATTGTTTCAACCTCTGCCAGTGAGAATCCGAAAGCCGAATCGCCTTCTAAACAAATAATCTTTTTGTGGGAAGAATTTGGTCCGCTTCGCGCTTCTCCTGAGGGTAGATTATATGCACAATGAGCTGCAATGGCATATCCTAGACCGACGCCCATTGTGGCATGAGTTCCAGCGTCAAGACGCAGTCGTGGATGCTCTACAGGAAATGCACTACGTGAGATATCCATCGTGTTTGCGCCCTCAGATACATAAACTACTCCACCATTTTTCGGTGGAGATAATTTGTGAACGGTTTCTTTGATGACATCAAAAGCTCGACTGTATGTCATTGGGGATGTATCAATTTTCGCAGTTCTAGCAGCGGTAGCTTCATTTTTGCTTGTACTTGCTTTCAGGTTCTTTATGTATACTGAAGATGTATCGTATTTCCAGCCCTGTAGAGAATCAATGAGTTGTTTGACCACCACATTGATATCACCAATTATTCCAAGTTCAGCGTCACCGTTGTTCTTTCCAATTTCTTCGGCAGATATATCGACCTGAATTATCTTAACATTCGGATTGTGTTTTGGTGCTTCGCCATAGTGGAGTATCCAGTTGAGTCGTGCACCAAGAACCAGGACAACATCGGCACCTTTAAGCGCTGCAGATCTAGCTGTCGCTGTGTTGGATGGATGTGAGTCAGGCAAAACTCCCTTTCCCATAGGAGTTGGTAGAAAAGGAATATTGGTCTGGTCAATCTATTGTCGCACTACAGATTCGGCTTGAGCGTATGCGGCACCCTTTCCAACAATAACATGAGGAGCTTTTGCAGATTTCAGTAATTGTACAACCTTTTTTATACTTTCTGCCTCTCCTGCGGCTCGTGGTGCAGCAGGCACTATCTGTGTTGATATGTGTTCTCCTTCTCCTTGTATAATATCTGCGGGCAAATCAACGAAACCTGCGCCAGGCCTGCCATACCATGACGTTCTATAAGCGGCCGTAATTGAATGTGATATCAAATCGAGGTTCGATCGTACTGCAATTTTCGTATGCGGACTCAAAAGAGAGATAGCATCAAGCTCTTGAAAAGCTCCTTTTGTAATCAAATGAGTTTCGCTCGAGCCTGCTAGTAAAAGCATTGGAAAGGCATTGGCAGATGAATTAACTATGCCTGCCATTGCATGAATCACACCCGGGCCACCGACAACGAGGCAAACTCCAGGCCGTCCTGTCAAGTATCCATATGCTGTGGCGGCATAGCTTGCAGCTTGTTCAGTCCGGAATGCAATGAACCGTATCCCTACAGCAATTGCTTCCTCTGCGATTTGCACCACCGGTATGCCAACCAGACCAAATATAACCTCCACTCCCAGATCTTTGAGAGCGCGGGCTATTAACCGAGCACCATTAGAAGTCGGCATATTTTGTTATGTAATGTATCGATCTTGGCTCAGTGCTCGCTCCCTCGGGATTTAGAGCTCTTTTCAATGGGTTGGTGCCGATAAGCTTGACCCTGAAACAATACGCTCAACGGAAATGACATTCACGGTCCCTCAATACTCCTGCCAAATCGTCTCGGATTTATGCGATTTCGAAATATATAAAGCTTTTATGAATACTCAGATTCATTCCACGAAGTTCTAATTATAACATCAAAACCGGAAATTACCAAGCTGCACATTCATCACTTTTGTCGTCGTCGAACTACATCAGTCACAATACTATACATTCCGCACTTCAGGCTCAAAGTTAACAGATATGGCTTCGTCTTCTTCTGCTTCTTATTCCACCGATCCTGCTCTCTATCTGTACACATCGTTGACTTCCGGCTCATCGCACATTGTTACTGCGACGTCGAGGTTGGAGACCATCTTAAAAGCGAACAGAATCCCATTCAAAGCGCTTGATATTGCGACCGATGAAAAGGCACGAATGCTATGGGGTCGCAGAGCCGGTAAAGATGAATCAGGACGTGCTAGAAAGATCCCAGGCTTAGTTCAGGAGGGTTTGGTTCTTGGTGTATGTTGAAATCGAATGTCACAGAGAACATGGCTAACGATTTCAGGATCTCGTTGAGATTGAGGATTGGAATGAATACGGCGAATTGAAGCAACATATCAAGATTGTACCTGTGTCGGGACCTGGAGCAAATCCAGCCATCAAAGCAAAACCTCCAACGAATACCAAAGAGAATAACAAGCCGGCTGTGGCTCCTGCTGCTCCTCCCGCATCGATACCCCAATCTGGTAATGCGAAACCTTCTGGGGCTGCCGAAACGACTATTACATTAGCTATGCGCCAAGCAACTCAAGAAGCGGCACAAAAAGCAAAAGATTTAAAGAAAAAGGCGACAGAGGCAATAGTTAGTACTACCAAATCTGAACCTGAGAAAGAACCCAAATCTGCTATTGTGCCAACTGCAGCCATTCCTGACGAGAGGCATACCTTCGAAACAATCACTATACTACAAAATCCTGAAAACTCAACGTGGAGCGCTGCACCATTCTCCTAACTAAATACCTCCCCTGGAGAATTTGCATGTAATTTGGAGTCTTTGCAATTGCCAACTTCCACAGCTTGGAGACCAAGTGATGTTGACCCGTCTGTTTAAGTGCACCGAGGCTCATCTGTATCATTAAGATATGCAGATATCAGAAAGATTGAGGTTGAGGAAATGGTGCCTGAGGAGGATGAAGACGAGGGATCAGGTTCGAGCGAGGAGTTAGAATTGATTGGATTTATATTTGCTTCCTGCTAGATATTGCAATGCCATCTGTTTCACCGAATACTTCCTATGGTCTACTCTTCCAAGGTCATTCATTACACATGACTAAGCGACTTGGAATCTGGTGAATGTTGGTAGCTTTTACTCCTATTTTCTAAGCTACTGCGCATTATTTTTGAGCCTCTAATGGATATCGTTATAGGGCAAAGCGAGTTTCTTTTGTTTTTTCTTGTTTTGCCTACGTTCATGGCTACATGGAATTTTAATTCATTTCTGAACACATAGTCTTGCATCAAGTTCTTGGACAATTCGACATTCTATCTAGGGAATCCAGCTTCTCACTTGTTGCACTGTCCGAAATATTCCAAATAATCATCATCGTTTTCATCGGGAAAAATTGATATCAAGTCAACTTTGCTGAGTGTCTCGTTGAAGGTTTCCGAGTGAGCAAGAAGGGATGATTGAATGTTTCTGCATCTCCAGATATTTTTCTAGAAATGATTGATTCCTGTCTGTAATTTTTGGTGCTGATTAGGGTTCCAACAGTAGTTGATCTCGGTCCCTCACCATGTAGCTAGCGGACAACAAGAGTACTTTGATTGAATTGTAAAATGTCACCCGCTGGAATAAAGGACTTTCTTGTTTTGATTGTTTTCTTTCTTGACTGGACTTTCATCTTTTCTGATTGTGTGCATCTTTGTTTGAATCCGTTTTCGTACTATCAAAGGATAATTTTCCTTTTTTACAGCAGTCAGCTTCATATCTCATCTTCCATTTCTTAAACACCGTGGCGCAGAGAATCTAAGACAAGTTACAAGGTCAACGGGTCTGCAATATGATTTTCGACTGGATTCACCGCGCTTTCTCGCCTTATATCCCTACACTCCCTACCCCGAATCGGTTTCAGCTAGAAACTGAGGACAAACAAAAATCTAAGCAAAAGAATCTGAAATATGGTGTTGAATTGGAATATGTGTTGGCATTTCATGATCTAGAACTTGATCTTACAGACCAGGATGTGCATGGTGCTAACCATGGAATCGAGAAAAATGTTCCATTAGCCATTCGTCGCGACCTAGCATGGAGTCCAGCGGTCAGCACGCTCTTTGGAAGGCATGCCAATATCATCTACAATAGCTGGGCCATTCGCAAAAATAATGTTAAAGATGAGGACGAGAAGAAGGACATATCTAATTTAAGGCCATACAATCTCGAACCACAAGAAATAGTCTTGAATAAACTCAACGATAAGGTTGCATGGCTTAAAGGTAATATCAAGCACGGAGGTATACGAAGAAAGAAGGATAAAGCTAATGGGTCCTACGATCAATGGATCATTTCGACAGATGCAACGGTTGTCGGCCAAGGTTCCACAAATCTTTATAAATGGATACCACGTATCTCTGGCAGAACTTCTAAACGATGGGATTCTTATGGCATAGAAGTGGTATCTCGAGTTCTCAAGAGTAACGACCAAAGAGATACGACCGAGCTTGAAGAAATTGTCAAAGCGCTCAAAGGTACCGGAGATGACCTATATGAAGGCTTCATAACAAATCAATGTGCCCTACAGGTGCATGTCGAGGCCCCCGATCTTGCTACACTGAAAGAGTTGGCATGTATTTTGCTGATATACGAAGATGAGATCTCAAGACTACACCCTAGATGTCGTCGTCCAGGCCATCCTGCTGCAAGGGGCAACCTCATTAGCAATCGCTTGCACACGCTTCTGGGTGCGGATTATGTCGCATCGAAGGACAAATTATATGAGATCTGGGATCAGCCAGCGGAAATTTCTGTCTATAGAAAACAAAGAACAATTAAACAGATTCGCGATGAAGTTGATCAACTGCGGGATGAGAAGGAACTTGCTAGTTACATGTGTTTCCCTATGGCATACACAAACAGGCTAGTAAATTTCCAATCATTGAGATCCTCATCACGGGCTCATACTATTGAATTCCGACAAGCTCGCGGCTCACTGAACGTAAAGTATGTCAGTCATTGGGTCGAGTTCTGCTTGAAATTGGTGCAGCTTGCAGAATACTATGTTTTCAATCCAGACGACAGAATCCAAGAATGGCATGGTGAAGATGATGACGCTATAGAAGGGGTTGATTTATTCAGATTAATGGATATTATGGGGTTGAATGATAGGAGTATAGAATTTTGGAGAAGCAAAGTTGCTAAGTATATGGGATTTAAGGAAGAGGACACCCGAAGTGACACTGAAAAGCTTCCCGAGGACAAGAAGAAGAAATTACCTCCCAAGCCCCCGAAGCCCCCTGGGCCACCCAAACCGCCTGGAGGACCACCTAAACCACCTGGAGGACCACCCAAACCGCCTGGGGGGCCACCTAAACCACCTGGAGGATCAGGTGTGGTGAAATATCCCACTTTGCCAGCACAAACACCCGTAAAGCAGCATACCCCTTTGATAGTACCTTCACTGTTATCTCCCACTCGTAATATAAAGAGACTCCCAAAACGAAAAACGCCAAAGCCTGAGAGACCAAAAGTAGTGTCGGAAGCTAGAGCAAGGTTGATAGAGAGATTGGAAGCGACAGCTGGACATAACCCTTATTTTGATGTAGACGTCAGTGGAGGATCCAGTATTCCCCCAGCACGAGGTGCTGCGGAATCACTTGCTGAATACTTGAACACGAGTACCGGTGGTCTAACTGCTTCACTTCCAATATATCCTCAACAATCAAAAACTCAATCACCTCCAAAACCTCCAAATCCTCCAAAACCTCAGCAACCTCAGCAATCGAAGCCTCAGCCAAAACCACTGAAGCCTCAAGTGACTTCCTCTAAGCCAACGCAGAAAATTGCAGGAACAGATGGTGAAATGCACTACCCTACACTTCCATCAGACAAAACAGATACGGAAAATCCAGATTACGTGCCTGATAATGATGAGGAAGATGCATTCGAAAAACCTTGGACAGACCCAGGCTATGATTCATATTACGATCTTATACATGGCACTGGCATATATGGTGATCTTCCACCAGATAAGCCTTGGCATACAGAGGAAGGTGTTCGTGTACCCAAACAAGATACACCAACTCCTTTCAAAATAAAGACTAAGATCGTCAAGCCAGAGGAACAAAAAGAAGAAGGCCCGCCAGATGATAAAGTAAACGCCCCAGATGATACCGGCGAAAATCATGAAAGCTTGATCACAGGAAAGACTAAACCTTTAAAGCCTAAACTCTTAAAGCCTAAACCTTCAAAGCCTATAACTACCAAGGTCAAGACGCCACCACTTATAGCTGTATCCAATCCTCCTCCCAAGGTGGTCGGTCTTAGCTTGTTTGACGGTCTTGCCACATCAACTGCTGCAAACGCAGAACCCAAAGTCACAACTGTAAGTAGTCTAGAAACCCTCCTTTGAGTGAAGACTTTTTGCTGACAAATATAAGGCCCCTATTGTTAGTTTAACCTACCATCATGTGCCAGCTTCACCGGTGAAACCGCAACCTACTGGAACAACAACGGAAGTTATCTATCCTACACTCCCGAAAATAGGCAAAACCCCTGCCCGGAAAAGACCCCCAGAAGATTCCTTAGATAAGAAAGATCCAAAAAGACCCAAACCCACTCCCAAGCCCGCGCCTTTGGTAGGGGCTGTTCCTTCTTCAAAGAAAAGACCACCAACAGGGGAGCCCTTGCCAGGCGAGAAAGTTGGGAAAAAACCGAAGACCACTCCTACTAAATCCAGTGCCTTTAAGCCTGTGGGTACACTGACAGTCGATGGGGTTCTCGAGATTCTCGAGACTTTGAAGAATTTGGGTGATGAAACGGTCCGAAGCGAAGCAATGGAGCAATTGCACAATACTGGTGAGGGAAACAAAGCAATTATAGCAACGGCCATCTCTATCTTTGCGGATAGCCATCAATCGTGGCTTCCAGAACACGTACAGGACCACAGCAAAGATAGTGATGCGTTGGCTGCCAAAAGGACGCAGATGATAATTGACGACGAGAATTTTGCATTAAGCCTCTTCCAGAAGAATGTGCGCGAGCTAGAAGTCAAACATGGAACAAAGAATCTCGGTCGCGAGCTCCGAGTTGAACACCCTAAGCCCACAAAAATTGGGCTAGAGGAGCTTGAACTTATCAACCGTGGAACCATTCATGAGAGGTATAGGATTAAGAATTACTCTAGGAAAGAATGGGAGGTGCTCTACACGATAGCTATAATTTCGGGTAAGTTTGGAACATGTGGTGCTGCAGCTACGGTGCTATCTCTTCAAAATCAGTATCCCAACGAGCCATGGACGCAAGGCTTAACCAAGGAGAACTTTTTGAGGGACTGGCTTGAAACGATCCCTAGAGTCGGGGACCAAAGAAGGACAAGCTATTATGACGAAGAACAGCTCAATAACGCTCTCGTGAGAATGACAAATGGGCAGCTCCAACTTGTCGTGGCTCATAAAGGTCTGGAGCACTTTGCTGAATACGGCCCCCCGGAATCCGCTCTCCTCACTGCGCATGGTGAGAAGGCTAGGTATCTGTATGTACATTTAACTCATATGGCATTTCATCCCGGGGCTGGAGGTAGACCATACCAGCATTTCGAAGGAATGAAGAGAAGATCAGGATACAAGGAGCACAAGTAAAAAGGCAGGACTGAAAATATGAATGTTTGATTTAAGCAATCGATGTGTTTATTTTTGGGGGAAATGAAGATTCCAATTGTAATTGTTTGTATACTTTGATATTTGAGAGATTACCAATGTACTGTATTTTTTACGCTCAGAATACAAGTCAAGCCTGCAGAATAGAAGGTCTTTACATATATAAGTCTAACAAGTGACTTTCAGTTGCACATGTTAGCCCCTTCAAAACTTCTACATCTCAATTAATCTTTAGTATTTAGATTACCAGAGCTCAAGTATATCCACAAAGTACATCCAAAACCACAACTCAAAACTATGATCAACGAACTAAGACATCAGTCTACAACCTATCTTCTTCATGTTTACTTCAGGGTTCAGAGATCATACATATATTTCAGAGATTCTCACAAAGAACTCTATACTAGAATAATAATAGTAGGTATCAAAACACAAAATGCATTATGGTCTTGTAATACTATCCTCCTACCTTTTCAGCCCAGCTCAGAACAAAGATTAATATATCAAAATCTTACAGTCCAGGGTACTTAGTTCTGCAACAATCCAGCCAGTCGTTTCCAGCGAAATCTCTCAACAATTGATGCTAGTAAGATACCATACGCATTGAGTTCAAGTCTATATTATGCGCAAGAGCACATGCTGATTTTTATGACTTCTTTGTAGCTAATGTGTATAGATTCTTTTGTATATTTTAGGAAAGACAATCTATGTGTTTACTTTTGATTTGATTGTTTATATTTTGATACGTGTGTGTACTAAATAGTCATTTTTTGTTCTCTCACTCTATTGTTGGTATGTGACGATTCGTTCTGTTTGCTACGTATAGCCTTTTATTAGGATTGCTCTATGATTGTATGGTATATGCGAAAGCCTTTCTTGTGTGATCTCTAACGCCTTCTACTCTCTTACAATATCTACACAAATTCCCGCTACTCACAAAGCCTAGATTCAATTCATCCACCTCCACAACCAAGCTAGACAGAGCAATAAACACACCACACCACAGCAAAATACATACACATTACAGAGTAGATAGCAGTATCAAATTCATCCCATAAACTTCTATCCCCCTTTAGATATCCCGCCATGCACGCTCAAACAACTAACTAGTATCTGCTCCCCCTTCCCCCATAAAGCAAGCACATAAAGAAATCAAATAACCACCGCCTCCAAATCCAGAAACCCAGCAAATCAACCACCCACCCATCTAAGAACAGGAAAATCAAGAAATATCAAGAAAAAGACTCAGCGATTCATCTACCCATTCAGGCTCAACATTTTTCTTCACACCCCCCTTCTCCCTCACATTCCCCTTCTCTCCCTCACCCATCCATTTCTTCCCCAACTTTCCCCTTTCTCCATTCTATCACATCCCGCTCCTCCAAAAACTCTTCCAATTCTGCCAACGCATCCTCATCCCTCTGCGCAAGCTTTTCAATCTTGACCTGATCTTCAAGTTTATGAGCCAATTGAAACTCCTCCAGTAGCTCGCAAGGTCGGGATTCTCTCTCCCGTTTCAATCTCTCTCGACTGAACACAAACTCCCTCTTTTGATCCCCAAATTCTCGTTTCTGCTCCGTGCATTCCCTGATACTCACAAGATCTTCAAGATAATCGCATAATTCCTCTTCTCTCTTCCGTTTCCATCGAATCTCCTGCAGTTTCATCATCAAAATCTCCACCTGCTGTTCAAATTCATATCTTTTCTTCTTCAGTACCGACACTCCTTCTACATATTTGCATTTTTCTCTGATATACTTTACTTTTCTATAGTGCTTAAATCTCATCACCTCCTGCTGCACCTTTGCCAATGTAAATTCATGTCTTCCCTCAGGCAAATTCCCTTTGAGAATCGTCTCCCAGACTGCAGGCTCGACGAATCGCTGAACATAAAGCGGCGAGATGTTACAGAGAGCAGGCGAAAGATATCGGTGCGGTCTGGACGTCCACTCTTTATGTGTTGGGTTGCGAAGCACAGCAAGATGTGCGGTATATGTCTCGGGTTTTGGTGGCGGAATCGTCGGCTCGATAGCAAGACATCTACATCGTGCGATGCCCGACTCCTCGAGTATCTTGGTTTTTTGGTCGGCTGTGGCGCCAATAGAACTGCGGTGGTGACATTCGATGCGGTTATTCTCACAATTACATTCGCGAGTTAACTGCGTAACATGTCTCATGTATTTAATGTTGATTGCCGAGTTGTTCATATTGAAGTCGTGACTGTTGCTATTTCGAAAACGACTAATCGATTTTTGACGAATGTAAATTATTGGATGTAACCAAATGGGTAAATATTTGAGTTAATGTCTAGTAAATTATGATGAAGTAGCAAGTAGTTCTATGGTGTCGAGTATATTGTGATATATGATACTAAACAAACCGTAATAAACCGTAATATACATTGAGAAGAAGATAAATATGAGGTATCTGCAGTATCAAGCAGGTCGTGGTACATGAACCGTAACAAATAATCTAGGTGTAGAAAACGTTTTATATAGGAACACAGGGCATATATGAGAGAAACAATATGCCATTTTACAGTGAATTCTACTTGTTGATAAGCTAGCTGCTGTACTAGCATTCATAAATAAACAAATTTTAAAAAGCATTTCCTGGTGAGACTCATATAACAAGAAAAAATGTGATATTGTACGAGGAGCTGCACTAGTTCTTGTACTCGCATTTTCAAACACAATTTCATTCTTTTACACTGGGCTGACATACGGACTTATCATTTTTTTCAGAGTCATATACCAAAGCTAAGCTTCAAAATTGGCTCTGGGTGACAGTAGAACCAAAAACCAAAAAGGTGTGACTCCACTCTGAGTTGAACTGTCAACAAAAACTAGCACACCAACACAAACAGAAAAATAGTTCTTGAACTCGATCGAATAATGCATACGATGTGATAGATGGGTTCAAATTTGCGCTGCCCTTAGAATAAAGTTTAAATGCATGATATGGTAAATTCCATCAGAAAAATGTTTGACATTGTGATCTGACCATTGAATCAAGAAAATGAAAGTACCTAGCTAGAATTTCACAGAATCAATCACCAAACAATACTAGCAGAAATACTTGTAAGATAGATATTCATTCATCTATCCATTTATAACATTGAATTCACCCGAATTCCTGCCATAGTGAAGCTGGTGGACTTTATTAAACCTCAGAGCTCAAAGCCTTTGGTTGAGCTGATGTTCTGGGGTAGGTCATATCTCCATGAAATGACAATAGTGGTGCGTTCAAGAAAGCTTAGGTCTTACATCATAAAGACCTGAAGTTATGACTGAAATTTGCTTGAAAGGTGTTAAGGTTTAGTTGAGGCTGAATTATATCAAGGATCACGAGGCTTGCAAACAGCTAGACATGAAGTTAATTGGGGTTGTTCGATGTAACAAATTGGGATGAAACAAATTAGGATGAGAAACTCACCCGAGATAATCCTCTTTGATACTGCCAATGGCAAACATGGCTCCGACTTCAGGTCTTGTACCGATAATCTTTACTCGAACATGAGTGCCTGGCTCAATGACAGAGTCTTCATTGTTTGTAAATTGGGGCGGTGTTGCATTTGCATCGAATTTGATGTCACGAGGAATGAGCTGCACTGAATTAGTATAGATTGCAACAGCAACAAACAAAACTTACATGTGCAGATACAAAGAGGGGCAAAGGACCAGCATCCGCAAAAAAACCGACAGCATTGACTGAGGTTACAATAGCATCGACCTACATATGTCCATGAGAAATGCACGTTAAATGAATTCACAATTTCGAGTTCTTACAGTCTCGCCCTTGAAGGGTCTCCACACTACAGCACGATATCCAACAGTGAACTCAGCCAATCCACTCCCTGGAAGGATTCTTCCTTCAGAAATGTTGAAGGTATCCATAATTGTGATAATGTAGTAGAGACCGGTACATGTTCCTTCAACATCTTTCAATAGCTTGCCAGTCACCAACTCATGCATATTGCGACCAAAGTACGATGGGTGCAGGGTGACCTGACGCTCAAGATTGTAGAGGAAAAACATTTTGAATGGTGAGGAGCGAGATGGATAGCGGGAGTGGATAGAGTTTTAGGATTGTAGAATCAATACCTTTTCTGGGTAATGTAACTTTGGAATTGCGCTGCAACACAACAATCCTCCTTCTCGGTAGAAACGTGTAATGTCGTAGAGAAGGTGATATTATTGAAATAAGGCGGAGTTTAAGTATATTTGTCTATCGAGACAATGGTGATGTTTCGAGAGCCTTTCCTCTAACTCTTAATATCCAGTTCAGCCTGCTCTAAACCCCAAGCTATTGACCCAATCCCATGTAAATGTTGAATGTCTTTCGGATCGCAAAGTCCGCCTAAAGGTTGTTCGCAGCTTGATGAATGTGCCGAGTCAATCTTGCTATTCTGTGGACTGTCAGTCTCTTTGTTTTCGAGTCAAGGTTCATCAAAGCCGGAAATAGTCAACTTTCAACATACATTGTTTGAAAATGAATGAAATTGCAAAGACGTGACACTTTGGCAGATCCCTGAAAGATATTACAGAGAATGCGCAAAGGTTTGTCGATGCTGCGGGATGGAATTGTTATTATGGGAGGAAATCTATAACTGTGGGAGACAAGAAGAGTCGAGAATGGAGAGAGGAAGAGAGCTCGATTGCCCCGACGTTGTAGGTTACGCGATTTAAAGAGTTTCGAGACTTTTCCCGCGACGCTAGGGATGAAATGTGCGCCGGTCAATGCGTATTTTAAGGTACTGGCTGTATATGCACAATACAATGGATGATTGATTACTAATACTAATTACGAACATGACATGCCACTCTGCTCTGCTCTGCACGCTCTGCCACTCGACCGCTCTCGCTCTACACGAATTACCATCCACCACCCACCACCCACCACCCTCAATTCTGATTCCGAGGTTCACAATTCAATCCTCATCCGTTCAGACCACTCTTTTCACTGCGACCAGCTTAATTAGGCAAGATTGGCAAAATTGGCAAAATTGGCTGAATTGATGTATTGATATTGAATACTTTAAATTCCTTTACCTTCTCTGTCATATCCTATCCTATCCTATCCACTCTCCCCCTCTCCCCCTCTATCTCTCGATCTTGTCCCCATTCCAAGAACTCCTATGTTTTCGATGAGTTAATGACTGCGCCTCAACCTTGAACCAGCAAATCAACCTCTAAATTACATTCGCTTTCTCATTCCTGAATATCGCAGACACGCGCAAAGATTTTGAACCGGTCGCATCGGATCATTTCTTCAAAATGTCCCTCAACCTCGAGAAACAGCTTACCTTTGTATGTCTGGGCGAATATTACGACTCTACTAGACATTGGCTAATGTTAAATATAGTACGGGGCTTACCATCACAATCCTACAAATGTTTTCATTCATATGATATGTGTGCCTTTGATTCTGGCCACCAGTCTGTTCCTTGTATGCTCCCGAAGCTTCCGCGATCTCGAGAACGAGGACGGCAGGCATGCTGACAACATATAACAGTGCTCCAACAGTCCCACATTGATACCTCTGCCGTCATGGCTTACCATTCCGAATTTACCTTTGAACTTTAGCACGATTGGATCAATATGCTACAGCGGTTTTTACATCCTTCTTGAACCGGTCGCAGGCAGCATTCTTCTCCCATTCATTATCGGATGGACCGCATACTCGAATCATGTCCTTGCTACGTCTTCAAATACTACTTTGGCAAATCAAATCGCTGGTGCTGTATTCTTTGTCTCGTGGATTATGCAATTTGTCGGCCATGGCGCTTTCGAAAAGCGTGCCCCCGCATTACTCGACAACCTCGTACAAGCTTTAGTCCTTGCTCCATTCTTCGTATTTATGGAGTTGCTATTCATATTTGGATACAGACCGGAATTGCAAAAAAGGATTGATGTTGCAGTCGAAAAACAGGTTACGAAATTCAAAGCCGAGCAGACAAACGGTACCATCAAGAACGGCAAAGCCAACTGAAATCCCGATATATGACCGAGATATATCACACAGACAAGCAACGCAGGGGGAGGCCCGTGAAGGGCAAGGGGAAGAAAGGTCGACATGAGCGCAATGGTAGAGGCGACAGTCTATTCAGAAGGTCAACGGAGCTCGCCCTAGATTGGCAGCAGAGTTCAGAATAGCTTTCGTAGGAAGTAAAGTCTTTCCGGAAGGATAAGCCAATTCGGTGGAGTTATTTTTGAGGTGCGAGGCGTTTCTTAATTTCTTGGTTCAATTGTACATTTGCAAGCGAGTTTTTGATATGCAGAAAATACCATGTTTCGTCCCTCGAATACTACTCGTCAACTTTCATCCGCATGCCTAGGTAAATAAGTGTGTCTGGATTTACACTACATACATACATGATGACCAATGATAGCACGATAAACTGCTT
Source organism: Botryotinia calthae (assembly GCA_004379285.1). Lineage (NCBI taxonomy): Eukaryota > Fungi > Ascomycota > Leotiomycetes > Helotiales > Sclerotiniaceae > Botryotinia > Botryotinia calthae. The sequence continues at coordinate 60,893 of PHWZ01000143.1, read as the reverse complement.
GACTAAGTATTAAGGTATCAAGGGTAAGGGAGCCACGCAATATGCAACCACATCCACGCCATGTAATATCAAAGTGCGCTCTTGGCGACGAAGATACTACTTAAAATTCCACTTAAATAAACCGGTGCTCCTATATCGTCTCATAGCCTATAAATTTCATCAATTTCACATTTTGTACATCACCATTTCACATAGCCAATTCTATTTTGTATTGTAGATATATGTATTAAATTTCTATAAATTTTTGCTTGTCTGACTTTGCTTCTCCACCATTTACTCCTGAAAAGCATGAAACGAATGAAAGAATCTAATAAAGGAAAGTAAGACAGTAATCCTTTCGGGAAAAGCCAACAAATGAAATTAACAAATGAAACTAAGGAGTGGAATTGTCTTCTACGCCTTCTCTTGCGGTTACTCTATTTCGAACAAAGGAAAATCATCTTCCGCGTCTTCTCTCCTGTGGTTGTGGTTGTGGTGCTGCCTGTGGTTGTGTCCAACTCTCCAATGCACCATCAATTTCGTGTTCAAGAGTAGACATCTGCCTTCTCAAGTTGTATTCCCCGTCTTGTGTCTTTGGTCTAGAAAGGCTCGATGGCCAATGACTGTTGGTAAGAGACACTGGTGACACCTCACCACTTTCTGCTGGGGATGTCATGATAGAAACATCTGAGTCCTTAGTCCTGAGCGGGTTTACCTCGCAAGCACCCTGTGGTCCAGTAGATAGTCTCAATCTCGCCGGCGTGGCCCGAGGCTTTCTTGTCAATGGGATTTGAGGGAGTGGTTTATTTGGTGCCGGTACTGTACCTCGATGAGTTCGTACTTGAGCGTTCCATCGCGCGATATCGAGATTGGCGTCCTCGTATCTGGGGGCTGGGGGAGCGGGCAAAGACGCAGGCTGGCTTCCTGGGATTCCGATGAATTGTCTGATGACCTCTGGTTCAATCCTGTTGAATTGGTCAGGTTGGGGTTGCCATCCGTAGGAATTGGCTGCCTTGGTTGCCGCGTGTCGTGCTTCAGATGTACCGAAGGTCATGCGCTTTAATTCCTCGGTGGGGACGGAAAAGTGTTCAGCATCGGGTATCTTGGCATTCCAGAATGATTGTCCGAATTCGCAGCAGAATCCGTCGTTTCCCGATCGGTCGATGGAATGTCGATCTTCTCTGATGCATTTGTCACATCGGAATTTGGTGCGTCGGTCCTCCATGCGTCTATAGGTTCGACGTTGTCGTTCGCGCTCATTGTCTTGCTCTTGAGCAACTTGAGCGCGGATGATCTCGGCGCCTCGAGCTTGTTGATGAGCGATCAAGCGGGCTTGTCGTGCTGTGCAGTCTGGACATAAACCGGCAACGTGGTCGACGAGTTCAAGTCCTGCGCATTGGAATTCGAGATCTGCTTCATTGTCAGAGTCACTCTCAACTTGCTCTGCGCCGGTGCAGAGGAAAGATTTCCAGCTGCTGCGACGAGATGATTTGGATGTGTTAGATGAAGTAGAGCTGCTGCGTTTCTTCTTCTTGGATGTCTCTCCGCTGATGGGAACTTGGATGGGGATTACCTGGGTCTTTCTCAAAACGTGTCCGCATTCTCCGTAAATAACCTGCACCTCGACTGGCTTGAAAGATGTTCTCGAAGCCATGTTAGAAGTGGATGTGGGTTTGTGTGGTATTTGTTTGTTCAGTTAAAGTATAAAGATATATAGAGTTGTAGGACTTTGTATATCGAAGACTGGACTTGTTGTTTCTGAGAGGATAAGCTGCTGGATTTACAATGGCTATTGTCCGAATTAAGTAGATTCTTCTGGTCATTGTTTGAAACTGAAAGTTTTGACAAAGATTATGGAAATTCTTTATTGAGGATTAACTTCTTTCTTCACAGATATGCAATTGACAAAGAGTGAAGACAACAGGGTTGTTCTCGTCTTTTTAGCACATGTCTCGATATAGATCAAGCATTCAATCCAGTTTCGCCGCCAAAACAACGTCTAGCCTCCCATTAGAACATCTAAATATCTCATGTTCACCGATATATTCCAAAACAATATGAGAGAAACAACAGAACGAGCCATCATACAAAGGAAAACTTTAATGAGATCATCTCAGCCCTATATATATTCTACTCTATTCCAAAAAAGAAGCGCCACATACGCCATTTTTTATTCCGTCCTTGGCTGAAACACTCCTGTCTCGAAAATTGCTTGGTTCCTTTGAGCATACAATCGTATATGATAATGTTTATTTTCCTCTATATGCTGAATTCTTTTTCTTTAGTGTTGGGGTGACCTCTCCTCGCTCACTATCTAGAGGAATCACATTCTCTGGGTAGGTATCGTTGGCGCTATTAATTTGGATTTGTTTATAACTATATACTTATCTATATCTCCATCGTAGATGAGAAAGTACAGTTTGAATACAAGTCGATGTCAACAATATACCGAAACTATTGCACTTTCGAATTCCTGGATAAGGAAACCGAAGGATGAAGTCTAATTCAAAATTAGTTTGACGCACCTAGACTTTATTATTGGCCACATGCATCGCATCGGCTTCGTTGTTAATTTCGTCAAAATTTTTCTGAACTATGCTATGGAGTCGCTGAACAATCCGTTTCTGGGAGTATAAAGTTCGAGAACTTCCCGGATAGGGTTTTGTTTTCTCATACTCATCCAAATCCTCATTACAACTACGTACTCTTATATCACACAGACGAATAAACTAACTAACCTACCAACAAATCGTCTACCACAAGCAATCATGCCTACTACGATCAGAAAAATCGTGTACGCTTGCAGCCACGAACTTCCTAACTTGAGCTTCCAAGCTCCACAAAAGCCCTCGGTAATCAGCAGACTCAAGCGAGCTCTTACTTTCACCGAAACAATCCGAACACCCTCCTTGGAGTTGTGTCCGTATTGTAAACGAGAGAGAGAGAAGAAAGCGCAACGAGAAGCCGAACAGCGCAGACCACAGGCTCCAATGCGACAGCAGACGATTCCTCGCAGAGCCCCCGCAAGACAAGCACCGCAGTCCCAAGCAATTTCAAACCGACTAAGACGGCACAATACCGTAGCTGCCCGTCCACCGGTATCTCTAGTGTCGCCAGTGTCGTAAGCCTTGTTAGTTACAGGATACGAAGCGGATGCGGATGTGGATGCGGACGCGGACTTCGCTCTTCACTCTCGGAATCCCTACCGGGATTCCAACATGGAACGTCTTAGAGAAGATTTCCATGCACGGGATATGGAGGAGAAGTTGAGGGATAGTCTTGCAAGGGAGTCGCCTGCAGATTGACGGGCTCGGTTGTTCCGGGAGGAGAAAGTTCGGAGAGAGTGGAAGGCGAGGGATGCGACAAGAGATTACAACGAGTTCATCCAGGACCAAGCGCCACCGGCTACTCGTCCTACGGACCTCAAGGAGCTCTTCCTCCAAGCTCGTACTCCTCACACATCTATCGCACCGCCCGCAGAACCAGTATCCCCGGGACTGGATCTACGGGCAAGGGCTGCGCGGATTAAAGAGGAGAAGGCGATCAAGGAGCAGAGGACCAAGGCTCGTTGTCAACTCGTGCGGAAAGAGTAAGTCATACCCCGATTTCTTTTTTCATCTTTGGCGTTATGATTCTTTATGAGCTTAAGACTCATGGCTTTCTTTTTCATAGGGAGATAGCGATTTTGCTTACGAGGATGGCAATTTTTACCTTGCGAGTTTCAACGGAACGGTGTACTACTTACTGTATTGTATGTATCATCGGTTGGAACTTCACAACATAATCAAAAAACTTTAAAAAAATATAAAAATATAAAAACTCAAACACAATACTTGCTCTTGTGCATTTTGAAAATTATTTCGAAGTTGTGAAAATATGGTGAATAGAATGATGATGTGATATGAGTGACATGAACACATGCTCCTTAAGTATTGACTCAAAGATGCTATAGGTAGGTAAGAAACACTCCTCTACATATTAGCGGAACAAGGAGGAGAATCCCAGAGAGACGATTCAGCAGAGACGAACGACCCAAGAATTTTTTTTGATACTCTCAATTAGGTCCTCAATAGTTTCACCATTACAACTACCCAACCTACCACTAAAATGTCTACATTCAAAATTACCCATTAGATAATAAACGAACAGCGTTAGAAAAAACTATATTCTGTCCATCTAACACTGCTTTGAAAAAGGGTTATCGTTTCACATTTCTTGGCATTTTGATCTTCGTAGCTAAGTTTGTCGCTTCTCCTTTTCGGAAAGCTTCTTTTTCGGCAAGGAGGATTGTGGGTTCGGTTTATCACGTGGAAGGATCATGTGATTTTTACAGGAGTTATGTTATATTGTTGATATCTTCGGATTCGAAGGATTTGGAGATGGATATGTGTGGCTAAGGTATGGTTTTTGCATATCATGAGGATCTGGCGGGTTTGGATGATGTGTGGTGTTTTATGCGGAGCTGTAAATTTAGGTATTCTAGCCGAATGACAAAAGTGAAAACTAGCATCAATCACTTTTCGATGGAGTAGAAGCTACTAGAATCAAAACAGTTTCCAAATAGTCTCAGAACAAGTCGTGAACAGGTATGAAATAATGGTGAGCTTTGGAACGAGTTGGTTGAAATTGGAATGGTATGGTTTTGAAAAGAGAAGATCCGCTGAAACTGACTGCACGTTTACTGTTGGCATTTAAGTTGCGATAACGACTGTTAAACAGTGCCGAAGTAGTGAGGGAACAGTGATAGAATAATTGTATGTAGTGTGAATTACTCTCCTTAACCCTTAGGAATAGGTGAAGTTGAAAGAACTTACTGCTAAAACGCTGATGAATTAGCTTTACATCTCGAGTCACCAGCAAAGCTCAGAGTCTTTGTAGTAGCTACATAACTATGAAGAAACAATATCAAGCGAGAACTATATGAGGAATGATATCCTCGATTAAATGTTTTCTTTTCTTCTCCAGATAGATCAGATTTGAATACCACTTCCATCCTTTACTACATCAACAATCGGGTCGAAAATCCCGTATTCAAATTCAATCAATCAAAGTAGCAACACAAACTACCACTTCAAAAACCCAAACGTCCACCGCCTTCATGCCACCAACACGAATGGTTGTGTACAACTGTACACACGAGCTTCCAGACACCGACGCCTACGTACAGCGGGCCCAGGCCACACCCTTCCGATACCGAAGCCCAATCGTCAGTCTCTTGAAGAGAGCCTTCAGCTTGAACGAGACCATCAGACGACCAAGTATGGATCTTTGCCCTGTTTGCAGGGCGAAGAACCGCCAGCGCGCTCTACCAGCACCGCAAGCGTAACCAAGCTTACCTCCTCGCGGCCAGACCTTCCAAGACAACACACATCTGGTACACGCGCCTTCAGGCTCAACCGACCCCAAGCTCCGAATTCCACAGCCGGGGAACATGGATGACCCGCCCGATTTACCAGCTTTCGTTCAATCTCCGCACGTAGCCACCCCTCCACCTCAAGCCAATGCGCACTTGGCGAACATGCCCGACGGTCCACCCGACTTGCCTGTTCTTCAATTCCCCATTACAACTGGGACTCAGCCACAAACTGACGACCAGTTATGGAAGATTCCCGACGGCCCATCCGACTTGCCAAGCTCAGACATTCTCAACCGGGGATGGAACGCAATGAGACGCCGAGGTACCCATCAGCGAAACTTTCCAGAAGGGCTTCAGAGGAGGGCAACCGATGCTCCACGCAGATCGTCCCCAGAACCGCCTCCGGATCCTCCAAAGGACGAAGGTGTGCATCCCTGGGTGAACGCCTGGATGAAAAAGAAAATCACCGAGACTCTCAAGAAGCATCACGACCGAATCACCCAACCACAAGCATCCGAGTCGTCCGGGGCCAGACCAAGGACACCCGTCATCTTGATCCCTGATCCTCTCACTTTGACTCCTTCTACTACTCGTGATGAGGAGGGGCGACCCGACTCGCCAACGGATAACGGGATGAGGTTTCCCGAGTGGCTTTGAGTGATCGGTAACGGAGAGAGTGAGGCTGAACCTGGCTTACCTTAGGAACGAACCACAGACTCAGGACCAATGTACTCATTATTTGATTTTGGAGTTTTGTTCAGTAGACTAACGGAATTTTGTTTTATGGTATATAAAATAGTTTAAATGTAAAAAAATTAATTAAAAAAAGAATTAGACTAAACTTGACTGGTACCCTACAGTACCTTATGGAAATGTGGTTTGAAAAGACCTGATGAATTGTGCTGTGAGTCTTATGAAAATTGTATTTTGCTGAGCCATTGCTGGATGGAGTTTCGAAAGATTTGTTCAATATCGCACATCAATTTATGTACAATTGTATGTACTATCGCGTTGACCATCAATGTCGCCATGCTATACTGGTGCAACATTTGTCATTTATTGGATTCATGGAGGAACAATTGAGCAAATCGAAAGTCTAGCACTCTTGTTCGATGTATTCGAGTATTCGATATTCGATAGCCGAGTGATTCGTGGTGGACCCAGAATCTGTGTGGTTAGACATATAGAGTTACGATGGTTAGAGTTATTTACGAGATTATCGACAAGCAAAAGATATCAAATTTTGATCACAGTATTTAAAATTGAATGCATATAATTACATTTTATCAAGAGAAGCCAAATTTGCAAAGACAGCACCCCTATCCGTATAAAAAATGGAAAATGAGCACGTGACTAGCCCCCTGGATCAACCAACGTGCAAATGTGGAAATTATGAGTTTAACAGGAGAATATCTTCCGTAATAAGCACATAAAACAAGTGCCGAATAGTGTCAAGATGACTACATCTACTATGTACCCGGATTACAAGCTTTAACTAGCTACAAACTAGTTCATGGCAATATGCAAGAGAAACGATCCCAAGTTCCACGCGGTACGACAAGATTCAAAGCCATAATTTTAGGCAAAGAAGCCGAACAGTATGTGAACAGATACTATGCAATGAGGGAACAGGTCTGAGGCGCCGATGAATAAAGTAATCCCAGCATGTTGAGCACGATAACCCTCAGAGATCGGATAAGCTTGAGCAAAAGAACCTTCACTTGACTAGTTGTTCACCGTGAGCCCCATTAACACATAGTTAAGTGAACAATGCCAGTAATAACCAGAACAACTCCATTCAAATACTATATAGAGCTTCAGAAATCCTGCTTTCTCATATTTTTCTTTCTTCATTCCCAAAGCTTCTCATCATAGCACAACACAACACAAACCTAAACCACTCCACAAAGAACATGGTGAATCATCTCATCTTCGAATGCGGTCACCGCTTCCCCGAATTCCCCTCCAAGCTCAAGAAACTCAAGAGAGCCCTCAGCATCCGACGAGCCCTCAGCACCAAGGCCAAGGTCCCCAAAGACATTCCACGCGAAGGGCTCTGCAAAGTTTGCGTTGAGTATTCAGTCCAGGACTTCCTCGCGGGAGCAACCCAGACTCAACACTCCAACAAGACTTTCGCAGAACTTCAGCAGGAGCGCGTCGCAGCAGCGATCGCAGCAGCCCGGGAGGCAGCAGAGCGAGAAGAGGAAGAAGTCGAGGCGACAGCCCAGCGAGCCAAGACTTCAGCATCTCAGCACCAGATCAAGCGTAAGCCGGTTCCTCAACATTCAATCAAGCGCAATCCAAACATCGGACGCTTCGACGACAGAGAGGACGACGGCACGGAGTGGCTCCTCGAGAAGGACCACCAACAATAGGCAGTCATCGCAAATAGCTGACCTCATACTTTGAGCAGCTATAGCGAACCGGACGAACCTCGACTTCGGGAAGAAGAGAACGGCAGAAAATCGAGAAGGAGAAAACACAAAAAAACCTCATTGACATCCAGTTAAACAGAGGCGGTCAGGCGTTACTTTTAAATACGATAAATTTCATACAATAAACTAGACCATTGCTATGTGACACTATGCTACTCATGTGCTATTCCAAAAATTCCAACTTAGTGAAAGTGACTAAAAACTTGTGCAACAATCAAACATCACAACCTATAACCCTGAATTGGAGAAATAGATTTAGGCAATCTCTAGACTAGAATTACATAGCTTCTTTGGGCTTTCAACAGAAAACATACGGCACGACTTTGTCTTTATAACATTTATTGAAGACAAAGTTTTTTTGTTCTTGCTTGTCATTGAAGACTTATGAAACTCAATTGAGCGTTGAATTCAGATGTCGCTTGAGTCCCCTGGATAACTCGAGAACAATCACGTGACCCTACGTAATGAACCACTACATGGATGTAGAAACTTTGTTTCAACGGAACACCCCCAGGGGCAATTGAGACAATTTAATAAATGATTTCTGAAACTTTTATTGTGTACTAGTAGCTCAGATTAGCCCGACATGGAAGATTCCAAAACAGCACCTGAATAAGTCTCTGGCGCTTTTATAAGTCAGTGGCTGAACTGGATCCCCGAAGTTCAAGAATTTTTCTTTCCATTTCAACTCGTGCGCATACAATCAAGTCTAAAATCCTCAACACAAAGAAGAACAAAAATCTCACAATCATGACCACGACACTCCTCACCACGTACGCATGCGGACACGAAGAACGTTCAGCCACTCGAATCGGCGCGGAACAAGAGCCGGGAGTGATGGGAATCATCCGGCGAATAAGCTGCAAGAATCAATCCAGACCTGTGATTGCAGATTCCGCGCTTTTGTGTAAAACATGTCGGGAAAAGCCACATCCAAATCCACTCAGATCTCACCCGGTCATAATCATCCATTCGCGAGAACCGAAAAAGCTTGATGAATATGATGTGAGCCCGTATGCCAACGAGTTTGCTGAACTTCCCAAGTATGGCGCACATGACTTCACGCGCAAGCATCCGAATGATGGAGACAGGAAATTTTGCCGCCAGCCACTAATTCCGATCGCCTTCTCTACGGATGATGCCTACCGAGCTATGAAGTCATGGAGATGATTTCGGAAAAGCAGTGGACCAAAGTGAAGCTATGAAGAGAAGCAGCGAGCTGGTTGAACATTTAGCAAATCCATTCCATGCCGACGGATCGTAAAATCCCAGAATAATAATAAAATAAACTTACTCGAAATTATACCAGAATTTACATGCAAATGTGACTAATATACCTCTTTCGCTGATGATGCCCCTACGTACTACGACCCGATTATGATCAAATAAAAAATTGATGGGATAGCGAAGTAGAAACCAATCTTTGCGAATAGACCAAATTTCCATTTCTTTATGTGTATATTATGATGCTATGAAGTACCGACAGCAGTGTAGGATAAAATACTAGATAACCCTGAGCCTCTTTTTGGTCCAAAAATGTATCTCTGAGAATTCGTGCGATTGTTCAACTGCAGACAAACAATGTAAACCACAAAAAATTGTCTGAACAAGGTAAATACAGCTGCTTTCGATAACCTATATAAGTACCCATAATTCTCTCAAGGTAAATTGTCTATTCTTCATCCCATTAGTCCTAGAGCTTAGATAACCAACACCAATCTTCTCTGCCAAGACTTTTTGATCGTAAAACAATCTTCATTCTCAAGACCAACACCAACACCAAACCCAAACCCAAACCCAAACTCAATCATGCTTTGGCTAGTCGGCGCCGTGACAAGTTTCTCTTGTGAACACCAGTATTTCGCCAACCTCACTTTGACCGAAGCCGAGAACGCCGAAGAATGGAGATGCATTACCGGACCCGAAACGACCTGGATCAAACACAACAAGGAGTGTCCAGATTGCCGGAACAAGGTACCCCCCAAAAATCCAGTCATTCTCTCTCGTCCGTCAAGTCCGTTGCTCACTGCACCCGTCGATCTTGAAGACAGACGCGGTGTCCTTACAGAGTACCGTTGCGGTCATCACAGAGTCGTCGGCGATGGAAAGGACTGCCTCGTTCTCGGAGTCGATAAGCTCGGGTTCTTGTTGCTCTAGTCAAAACATCGTTGCCCCCGTTGCATCGAACACGGCATCCAAGACAACTCCTCAGACTACCAGTCCCCAGAGCGCAGCTCTGGAAGCCAACCAGCTCAACGACTTGGTTTAGATATCGAAAGACCATTCGTTCCATTAGATGGAACCGACTCAGAGATTGCTGACCACATGGACATGCAAACTTTGGCCAGACAAACAACACAAAGAGAAGCTCTCGCCACACTCGATCGTCTCCCTACTCTAACAAAAAGAGCAAGTAAAAGGGAGAAGGCGAAGACGTTGGGTAAGTCGCTCTGGGGATCAATCAAGAAGAAGTTCTGAAGAAGAGAGAGGAGGAGAACTCGTTCATCATTCATTTTCATAGCCTATTCCCAAGACCCCACTTTGCTGATTTAAAATTTCATTAGATCGGATCGGCCCAAAAACTCAACCCAAAAACAATATATTTTTTGAACTTTAAACATAATTTTACCCGTGCTGTGCAAATGTAATAATGTGACTTTGATGATTGTCATCACAAAATGAGAGAGAAACTGTCATGGTGTTTGGAATTATCAAAAGACAGTAGAGACAAGAAGCTCTGGTAATGATTTTTCCCCAAAAACTCGGAAACGAAAATCGGAATGTACGTTCTTTTCAATTGAACATGAAATGTAGTTACTCATGACTTCATGTAGCTATGATCAAGGCTGGAGAGACTCGAGCATTCCCTTTCAAAGAATAGCTAAATTTCTTTGTGAGACATCGAGCTCAAACGCATCTAATCAATTAGCTGTGACTTAGAATGGACAATCGTGGGATTGTTTGGGTCGTGAAATAAAAGCATGTCGTTTCGCTAGCAGTGGCATTTAAGATTATGTAGGTTGTCGTTCATATAGCCCTCGAACCAAATAGATGTGTAAGATGTATAGGGTAGCCCAAATTGATTGTAATGCTCAATGACATCAAGAATTTCGGTATAGCTATATTGCGATGAGGTATGGACACGGCTTTGTTGAAAAGCAAATATGCAGAAGCAACATGAAAATATGTGATCAGTCAGCTACACCCGCTAACTATCATGAAGGTATCTTGTCGCACCTTCCGGTTGGACTCAAAATCAATCGAAACTTGTTTGCTCAGCTCAGATTTCTGCTTAGATTTGCATGAACGTACGAGATGATATGGCCAGCACGTGACTTCGATGTTAAATTAGGATCTACCGTCCTTGGTTGCTTATCACACATCCACTTCGCACAATTTCCTATCTGAAACCTGAAACGTTAATTGACAATATCCGAAGCCTTTGTTCATAGAGATGTCGACTATCGTGTACCTTGCTGCGAAGAGCACCCGCACTTTTCAATTGGCCCAAGCTTTAGGATTTGGGGAGGATTCAGGATATCGGCGGCAGTATCCTAGAGATTTTTGGGAAGCGCTTCTGAGATATATGCCGTGAACAATGGGGAAGTCTCGATCGACGAACCTACAATTCCGATGTTTAAATTCCCACATTCAACCGTACTCTTAAGATTCCTTTACCCATAATATTCTTGCATCACACATCATTGTTTTACCATAAAAGACATTTGTACTCTCTGAATTATACCTATCTACCACATCATTCAATTGCCAAATATCGATATGTGCCTAGCCACAATGTTAATAGCACTGAAGGCCAATCTTGAGCCAACGGTACTCGTAAACCTTGGCATGGGTTTATTGGTTTTGATATTAGCTTTCGTCGGAGCATGCTGCCGTCAAGTATACACAAAGCATGTAGCCAAGGAACCATTACTTCTCACTGTTTAGCCCAAGAGCGCCAAGTTTATAAAGACAGAAGTAGAGAAAGAAAAACACTTTAATGGTAAGGCTGACCGGAAATGTTGAAGAGTGACCGCTGACTAAAGAATCTCAGAATCGCAAAAGTCTCCGGGATATCTGGCAATACAGAGGACAAAGAACCATCATATTCTTGGGCTGCATGTTAGATGATGCAACTTAGTGAATGGCATTGTGCGTTCTTAAAAAAGAAAAAGGAAAAACACGAGTCTAATTTCAATCTTGAAATGCTCAATCGTTGTCGAAACCGCACGCAAATTATCGCGTTTTAGGAGGGATGTATGTTATAAGGCTTCAGGGTGGGAGTACAGGCTGCTACAAGGAATTTTTGGAATTTTTATAGGAATTGAACTCGGGATATTGGTGCCGCCATCTTTAAGGTGGGGTTTAAACGCAGGAAATTGCCGGTTTGGTCGTCCATGGCTTACCGGCCGCGTAGGGTTTTGGGAGCTTTAGCGCTCGAATGGTGTATATGATATGTTGTATCTTTTCTTGTACATGTATTACTGTTTTGCCAATAATGTTATCAGACAGCTCGACGTCCCCGCTAGCAGAACGTAAAGTGCCATAGCAGTGCCATCAATAACTACCTGGTGAACATGGTTTGCCAATGCCAGGCTCCAAGCGCCAACTTGGATCACTCATTTGAAGGCAGTTCTCCAAACAGCTGCGCTATACTGATACTGTGCAGGATCCCCATACTATAAATCAAAGGAATCGCAATCCTACCAGACAACGCTTATCGTATCGCTTCAATTGCGTATGCAACTATGTATACCCGTAGGAGCTGGGCGGTAACTATAACTCAATGCTAGACTTTGGAGATGGAAAGCTTGCGAGAAGAAGATTCCTGTTGTATCTGTCGTATCTAATGCAAGAGCCATGAAATGAATGGTGATTATTAGTGACGGCGGCTGCATTCTCTTAAGCCGTTCCTTTCACTCGAAAGTTGTGAGCGGCTTCAACATCGCAACATTGTGATATTCGAGAAATTTGCAAGTGAAAGTACTCTAGTACTTGTTTGTACAGAGTTGGATCGCTTGGACTTGAAGGTTTCCTATACAACTTCGTATCTTGGATGGTGTAGAATTTTCTCAGGCGACGAGTCAGAACTGATTGGGTAATTTCTATGATGGATTGTCTGAAAGAAGAACATCAAAAATGCAAGAATATGACGCGCGTAAATAAAACATTCAATTGGGAGTTGGCGTAGATGTTGTTGGTACACAGATGCAAAAGTTGAAGCGTGTCATCATGGCTAAGCGCGAGGATAAAATAAATATCGTGGTGTTCATCGCACACCACCCCACAAATTTAAGTTAATACACGACCGACCCAACATATTCCAGTCCCAATCTTTTATTTTATTTCGAGCAATGATAATAGTACGTTATTTGGCTTCAATCATTCGGTGACAATGGCTGGACCTTCTCCCTCACCGCACAAAACTCGATCGCGAGGTCAACGATCCAAAAATGCTATGTCTGAGAGTGATTCAATAGTTACTCCTACCACGCCAACAGCTAGGCGTATGAGTGGAAATCAACCTACATACCCATTGGCCTCTCTACTTTGTTCTGCGCGTAGTTCCACATCGCAATGGGTGGTACTTCCTCTAATATTGATGGTCGTAGGTTTGTTTAGGTGGGCTGCTGGACTTTGGGGATATTCTGGTACGTTTGTAAAATCTGCCAACTACCCTGAGCTCTGTTACTGACTTTTCACGGCAGGATTTCAAAGCCCACCGATGCATGGCGATTACGAAGCTCAGAGACATTGGATGGAGATTACAACACAGCTTCCGATTTCACAATGGTACTTTCATGATCTCGAATGGTGGGGATTGGACTATCCGCCCTTAACCGCATATCATAGTTGGGTTCTTGGAAAGATTGGAGGACTTATAAACCCCTCGTGGTTCGCCTTACACACATCGCGAGGACTCGATGATCCAACAATGAAGGTTTTCATGAGAGCTACAGTTATAATTTCCGAATATCTAGTGTTCGTACCCGCAGCGGTCATCTTCGTTCGACGGTTAAGCAAGCTCCAAGCTGTAAATATATGGACAGCATCAATTGCTCTGACAGCGATACTTATGCAGCCTGGATCGATCCTTATCGACCATGCACATTTTCAATACAATACAGTAATGCTTGGATTGGTTCTGGCTAGCATGTCTAGTGTACTAGCTGGCAGATACATGTGGAGCTGTGTGTTTTTTGTCATGGCATTGGGATTCAAGCAGATGGCTTTATATTATGCTCCTGTAATGTTTGCATACTTACTGGGAGTGTGCATATTTCCTATCAATATTCCTAGGTTTTTAGGCATCGCGATTGTTACTTTGGTATCGTTTGCCGTCCTGTTCCTGCCCCTGTTCCTGGGTGCTATCTACGATAAAAGTCAAGGTATCAGTGCCCGACCTGAGCTTGATGGTTATGCAGCGCCATTACCCATTCTTAGCCATCTTTCATACATGATTGATTATCGCGCTTGGTATTATCCTATCATACAGCAAAGTGCACAGGTCATATACCGAGTGTTCCCCTTTGCACGGGGTCTTTTTGAAGACAAAGTGGCCAATTTCTGGTGCGCATTAAATGTCGCTATCAAGCTCCGAAACTTTGATCAGGGTCTTCTTCAAAAAGCTTCACTACTTATCACTCTAGCATCCATCACTCCTCCATGCTTGATTATCTTCTTCAAACCACGAAAAGATCTATTGCCATTGGCCTTAGCAACATCAGCGTGGGGATTCTTCCTGTTCAGTTTCCAGGTACACGAGAAAAGCGTTTTGTTGCCTCTAATTCCAATGACTGTGATGTTGGCTGGTCGAGGAGGACTTAGCAAAGGAACTCGATCATGGATAGCATTTGCCAATGTTCTTGGTGCTTTCACAATGTTTCCATTATTGCAAAGAGTAGAGTTACGTGTTCCTTACCTCGTTCTGACTCTCTTGTGGCTATACCTTCTTGGGCTTCCACCCTTTTCTTTTGAGGTGTATGCGCAGCATAATGATGGCAATTGGATAGGATTCGGGACAACATTGATACACACGCTCTTCTACCAGGCAATGGTCGCTTGGCATTTGGGAGAAATTTTCTGGACACCACCGGCTCCTTTTCCTGATTTTTGGGTAGTAATGAATGTCGCAGTTGGAGTCTCCGGGTTTGGTATATGTTACTTATGGTGCCTATGGTCCTTGGCTGTTGAAAGTGGTCTTCTGCAGTCCTCGAAGATGGAAAAGATAAAGGCGAAAGCGAAGAAGGTTCAGTGATCGATTTTAAAGGTGTGCCATATACCCATGTACAAGATTAGATTCTTGTCAATTGTAAAAAACATATTATGTATTTCATTGGTCAAAAATTGCGCATTCACACCACTTCCACAACATTTTCCACGCGAATCTCAATCAAGAAACTAAGCAATACGAGAGATGTAAGCAGGCAAGGGGCCCTTCAGGGGTTGATTCGGTCAATGCGTAAGGCTTTTGGAAATTCGGTTACCATTGGCACGGTTACCGACAAGCATCGGTCCTAGGTCTGGATTCTGACAATCAATGATTCCAGCCCCCATTCTTTCCCTGCAGAATCCTACAAATGGAGGCTGCGTCCGATATCGATTTTTTCTGATTTTCCCTAGATAGGAATGGCATTTCTGAAGATATGAACTTCCTTGTGGGTAAATTACAGACATGCTACATTGCTGCACATCGGGTCCTCTTTTTTTCATGGCGGTTGTTTACGTGATGGGTGAATGCAGCCGACAAAAACGCCTCAGAACTTTCGCACGTTTCGAAGCACTTGTTACGGATGGCTTCAAGATAAACGTGAATTATTATGTCCCCAAATCTCTCGTAGCTACCGGGTAATACACCGCTGTACTCTATGCCAAGTTTATTCAGTTGATACTACGTGAAAATTTGGAAAGATTTGCAAGATTTGCCAGGCTGTTCTCTTACTCAGCCGCACACTATCACTGCTCTTTACATACTGTCCCAAGTTATCTTTTTACGGGGGCTGGCTTCGCTGGTCGGTTCTTGATATGGACAACCACCCCGCATGTAAGTAAGATTTCCGCCTGATTTCTGTACTGGTACATCCTTTTCACATTCTTTATTCTTTGTTTTGTTTTTCTTGCAACATGATAACGTTCATTCTTTACAAATCGCATTAATTAATTGACGACTTAACGTTCAAAATGATGCTGTCAAGGCTGTTCGCTTTGTTAGGGCTGTCAATCCTTGCTTCGGTCCGGGCGGAAAGTTCTAGTACAAAAAGTTCAATTGCGGACAGTTCTTCCACAGCTTCAGCGTCAAGAACAAGCTTTGTTTCATCGGCATCCACCACAAGTTCATCCACAAGTTCATCGATAAGCGCTTCGAAGACTGCTACCTCGACGCATGTTGTATCGGTTGGTGCAGTAAGTCAATCTTGCGATCTTAATTGTGCTATAATTGAATGTTAATGACTATCAGGATGGCTTCAACTACGATCCTAGAGAGTTAACGGCGGATGTTGGAGATATCATTGGTAGGGCATTATGTTAAACATCATATTTATGTTTGACTAACGTGCTTCTGTAGAGTTTCGCTTTTATCCAATAAATCATTCTGTGGCGAGAGCAGAATACAAACGTATTTCTCCCCAAATCTTTTGTTGATAGACAATAGTTAATTTTGACCTTACAGAACCATGTATACCATATGAAGACACCGGGGCAGGAAAGATTGGATTTTGGAGTGGCTTCAAACCTATTTCTATTGTCTCGAATAATGTTAGACACTCGTTATTTCCTTATATCGATTAAATGACGCTGACAAGTCTTAACTAGCCGCCTAAATTTAACATAATCATTAACGATACCGAACCCATATTCTTCTATTGTTCGGCTCCTGGTGCCTGTCAAGAGGGTATGGTGGGAGTCATCAATGCCAATGCTACACAAACCTTCGATGTTCAGTTTGCGTATGCTGAAAATGCAACGATGGAGTTCTCTCCCAATGAATATTTTCCCTTGGAAACCGCAAAGGCCGTGGCTCCTACTTCCTCTCATAAACCATTCCCACCGGGTGCTATTGCTGGTATCGTTGTTGGTGCAGTCGCTTTAATAGCTTTAGCCGGCGCTTTGTTCTACATGTGTGGTCGCCACCGAACCATGAAAGAAGTATTCCACAATGGACCATCGTCCGGGCCTCCAGCTAGCAGCAACCCTTACGACGACACTCATAACTCATATATGTCGCAAGGCGGCCGTACAGTTTCCGAAGCCAATTATCCAAATATGTCCAAGTTCTCATCTGGTCTATCGGGCTTAGATACCGCATCCGGACGCTTTTCGCCTCATCACGGTGCTTACACGGATCCTGATACAAACAGTTTTAGAAGCCGAAGTCCGCCGATTGATGAGGTGGGTATGCAGACGGTTAGAAATGGTCAGTATCAGAGTGTGTCGGTTGGAAGTCCGATGGGAAGTCCTGGGTTTCCTAGCCCTGCGCTTCATCACGAGTCACATTTAAGTTCACAGGGGTATGAAGGACACACTCTGAGTGAGATGGATGATAGGAGTGCACAGGATGCTTTGAGGTATGTCTTATTCCATTCTTGTTTCTTCCTTCAATCCTTGTCTGGAAACATTCCAAAAAGCGAGTATACTGATCAATCTACTGTAGATTACAAAAAATAGAAAGGCAAAACAAAGGAAAGGGCCCAGTCGAGCTACCAGCTCCAAGCAGATCCGTGAGTATGACTGCGGGCGCGCCTTCCCCGGAAAGAGAAAGGCCATTTTCGTATACAGATAGCGAGAGTGGGTATGCGGGAAGGATGAGAAGCGAAGTGGGTAAAGGCTACCGATGAGGACCTTTGACGAATAATAAGGATGAAGTTCAATGGAGGAAAGGCATTTTCAATTCGCTTCGCTGGATTGGGATTGGGAGGGAAGAAAATCTTGAGCGCTTATACTCATGGCGAGATAGTCGAGGATTATTTATGATTTGATTTGATACCACACTCATTGGCAATTCATTTACGTACTTAGTTAATTAGATGTATATGAGATGGAAGGAGGCTTGAATGTAGCAATTCATGGATTTCACAAAGCAGTACAGTAATTCAATGAATGGTGTTTTTTTTTGTCCTCGTTCTCTATCATCTCTTCAATCGTTCCACCTGGCTTAGTCACTCTGTTCATTTCAACCTCTCAAACTTCGCCTCTCTGTTAAGCTTAGTTACACAAGACTCCACGCGGATCCAGAGCTGCAGTTCAGGATCTCTGCATACTACCAAAGATTACACAACTTCATCAAGTGTTTTATGTCGTGCACTGATTACACGAAAACGGTTCTCAGCCGGCGGCCATACGGCACACTGCGGGGTTGAGCGGTCGTGGATGTTTCAGTTGATGTTGTGTTACGCGTGCTGTATTGTTTGCGTCTGGAACGTGGAAATTATGGTCCCGAGTGTGATGGATGTCAGGCAGGTGGCAAATAGATGACAGGTATTGATATTGGTATTTTCTTTATGGCTAGTGAGAAAGTGGATGGTGGTGAGTAGAGAGTGGTGAATTTGGTAATGGACTATTGGGTAATTTTAGTTAGTTGGTTGGTGTTGGTTGGTGTTGGTTGGTGTTGGTTGTTGGTTGGTGTTGATTGGTGTTGGTTGATATTGGTTAGTATTGGTCAATATTGGTCGGTGTTGGTTATTGTACTTCGGAAATTGGTTCTCCGTAGGTGCGGAGGTGTAGTAATTGGTAATCACTTCGGTAAGTGATGATATTTCTCTTTTGAACAGGTAAAAGTCTCGTCGTCGGATACTTGCCGTTCTTCTTTATCAGTCGGTTTGTTTATTTTACTATTACGGGGAGGAGGGAAATTTATAACATTTCCGGTGGTTGGGTGGAGCATGTTTGTTGGGCTATTACACTGTAAGCGAGAAGCTCTCCGAGAACCCATTATTTCTATTCCATAATTTATTTGGGCGGGAATAAGATGGCCATATCCTTTGGAAAGTTGGGTGCTCTGCTTGGAAGTCCTAATGGCTAGATCTTTTGCAGCTTTTCACGCCACTGCCTCATTTTCGTAGCTTAGTTGCTGCTGATTTTGAATTGCTGCATCGCCGTGCAAACTCTCACACGGCACTTTTACGACTTGTGATTAGAGTCCTGCTTGGATCTGGCAATCATTTATAGAATGTGAGAATGTTTGGATAACTTTAAGACAGTTCTGAAAATAAATTCTCACGAGCTTGTCCTCGCAGCAGTTATTGGACTAGTTATCCCCTTTCTGGTATTGGGTGTTTTTCTCATTATCTCCTGGCCAATACTCATCGGAAGTAAACCACGATGCCTCGAGTGAACACAAATTCATAGTCAGAAAGAGACTTCTCTTCTGCCATGTGTTGAACCAAGGGCCCAGTGAAATTCCCTTGCTGGCTGTCGGTTCATGGCCTGTGGATTTTTCATAGGTTTGAAATGGTGCCTGAGAGGTTATCTCATTCACAATTCTTTTGCCATTGCATGTCAACCATTTTACTCGAAGGATTGGAAGTAACTCAAAACCAGATATCATGGAAGCAAGATCTTAGAGTCTCATAAAAAAATATTGTTGATATGCCTGAATGGTGTTTACAACAGTAGATGCACGGATTCATGAGTTGATGAAAAACTTCAATTTGACGAAAGGTCTTACACTGTCCGTTATGTGTTAAGCAATTAGATGGCATGTTTCTCTCGGCCTCAACCTCAACATCAAATGATAATTGTATTGTATTGATTACTGTGTGTTTTTTAACTTTGGGGACTGTCTCACTTGCAATTGGCAATCCCCCGCTATTTCTGGGGTTGCTGACTAACCGGCCAATAATCCGGGATGCCGGAACATCAAAATATGTTTATTTCAACATCACTTTCATTATGGTCATATGTAAAGCTGGCAGCTTCTCAACTTTATGCAGATTTACATATCACTCACGGAGAAATGTCGAGAAAAGTTTTTTATGTTCTTGTGTCATTAAATTAATTTTGTCTAGAGCGTTCCTATCTGATAGATGTTCCTGATGAACTCCATCCTTGCGGTCTAACTAAGCAACCTTTTCTGAACAGTATTTCCTCCATAACATGAAGATTTCAATGCTCTGAATGCTTCCTTGCTTGTTTCTCTCAGACGGTTGGTGGGGGGATCTGATTGGGTGAAGTAACAGGACCAATCTCAAAGAGTAAACAAAGTGTGTGATCAGGAAAGTCATCCGTAGTTGTACTGCTGACATCAAGAGCCTCATCTCCGTACGTCCAAATGGTTATACTGTTAACCTTCCTGACACCCAGACCGGTTATTATGTCCTTGTGGGTATTGAGTAGAAAGCCGACACCAGCACCGTTCTTGCTTCCAAGAATAGCAAAGAAGGGATCGTCAGTTGGGTGGAGAGTTATCCTATCTCCCCAAAGTGGTATAGTACCATGTCCACTTGCTCTCAACGTCATCTTGACCATTGTGTTGGTGTCTATGTTGACAATTCCTGCTCGGATTACCCATTCTAGGTTTTTGACGGCAGAGGCACCTATGATAACGAAATTTAGTGATTGTTCATCAAGTAAGGGATTTCATGGGATAACAAACCGCAGACTCTCTTGTAGTATAGGAAAACTGCATCAGACCAACTCCATATCCGGGGGACATCATTGGCATTCTTGTTGAAACCCAGTGAGGCTGGACTCACGTTTCTGTCTGCTACTAGCAGACCAGGATCACAGTTGATCAAAGTTTCCCACTCTGCTCCTGTTGGCTGAAGTTTGTATGTTAGTTTACATTGGGAAGATATGGTCATCGATGGTACTTACTTCTACAAGGCGAGAACTGTCATGCCACAACTCTGGATCAAGTGTGTCAATTTGAGAGAATCCTTTCGCAGTGTGTGCTTCACGAACCAAGACTGGCATAGGCTCATCTGCTTCCCAAACATCTGATCCAAGGAAATTTAGTGGTTCATCCAATGCTTCTCCAAAGACAGGTCCATGCTCATCGTCTGCTTTCAAGACATAAGTCCTAAATCCCTCTGTGTAAAGGTTTCCAGGATCGTAGATCAGTGCTTCTTGAGATACTCCACCATTTTTCTGAGTTGTGAGACCAAGACTGTCCATCATGGTGCAATACAGTTGTCTGCCCTTTACTACTCGCGCAGCATAGAGGGCTGGATCGTTACGTGCACTGATGTTGAAGGCATGGTTGTGACGGTCCTCATTGTGGTGGTGACGGTGTTGTTGATGGATAAGTGAGTTGATTGCTTGTGTAAAATTATCAACCTTAATCTGAGCAGCTTGAGGGACAAGTTGATCGACGGCGAGAGCTGCTGGATTATGAGTGACTTCAGCACTTGTGAAACCAAGGAGCGGAGCAAGTAGGATGGTGTAAGCAAATAAGAGCATCAAGCTCTTAGGAATGACAATACCAAACAAAGAAGGCATGCTGGCTCTTGTCAGTGGTAATTGAGGTTCGTAGAATGTTCTTTTTTTGTGTGTGTTTTATTGAAATCAAGAAAAGAAAGGAAGGAAGGAAAGGCTTTTCTGTTGGAGAACATCGAGCTTTGTTTAGAGAAAATGGATAATTTTGGCATCACCTTTTGTTGAGGCAACACACGTGAAGATTCGGATACCCGAGAAGTTTCATTTTACAATTTTCTGTTGAAAATATTTTCAGAAGTGAATATGTTGCTGCGCCTTCCTTTTGAGCAACTTGAAAGACCTTGATGGTGCTTGTTGGGAAACGAAATTGGGTAAATCTAATGATATCATTTAGATCCTCATTTCTTTGTCTGGCAACTTTACATTAGAGAGATGTATAGACCTACGTACGCTCGGACACCCACACAATTTTTAATTTTTTTGAAAACTATGAAGAATTATTTATTTCCTAACATTCAGGTGAATAATTGGATTTTTCTGTTAGAGTATTGGAAGTTGTTACAATTCAATTTTTAGCTTTGTTTTTAAATAATATCAACTACTTTCAACATAAGCTAGGCTCATGATCAATTGGTCAAAGCAAATAAACACAGAATAACAGGTCTAATTTTAGTCCATTAGTGGTGAACTATCCATCTTATACTTGAACAATCTGAAAGTCGAATATTCCTGATTTACAGTCTCACGAGTCATAAAAAGGTCTTCCAATTGGCACTTTAGACAGACTATTAGACTTGAGTTTACTTAAAAGGGGTTAGACATAATCTAAACTAGTGATTAGGACTAGCCTTTTTGCTGTTTAACCTATCCAAATGCCTTCATTTCATGGGGAAATTAGTATGTCTACCTGGATGGACAGACAAGTATTTTCTTTAAAAAAAACTACTGGATTTCATACATCTGAAGTGAATGTTAACACCGAAACCCGAGAAGCTTGTACCATCCTCTTTTTTCCTTCATCGGTTTCCAGGGCAGCCATCTATGTCAATACTTAGCCTCGATCTACATTCCCTTCCGAAGATCAACCTTGGATTGAGCTCATGAGGCTCTAATTTCGCATTCGAAGTAGCAATCATATTAGGCTAGCCTGTAAATATTGTTGAGAGCCATGAGAACTAGCGTATTTTGAACTACTTATATACTATTACTTCCACGCTTCAAGTTCTCCAATCTTTTCTCCCACCTTTTCCTCCATCCTTTCTCCCAGTCTCTCACTACCTTCCTTTTTGCCTTTCTTTACCTTCCTTTACTTTTCTTTACTTACCAATTTACTTTGTCAAATCCCTCAGTTCTACATCCATTGGAACTCCAATTGATGCTAGAAACTGCTTATTTTCCATAAACCACTTCACTGTTACAGAGTCTTCAGATTGCCAACATGAAAATTCTTCAATTACTCAGCTGGCTTTTAGCTATTTCACTCCAATTGCAGACTGCAGTTTCCCTTCCAGGTTATACTAATCTCAATCACTTTCGACGTGCAGCCGCCGCCTCCTCCGATTCATTGATATGCACTGTTGATGGCAAAGCTGTTTTTGCTCATTTCATGGTTAGTTAAAAGCTCACAATTACTTGCACATAGTTTTGTTATTGGATGTTAACTCTTTGAACTAGGTCGGCAATGTTCCCTTTTGGGGAGTTTCACAATGGACCAGAGATATGACAGTAAGTTTTCTGTTCTTTGAAACATGAACTCTCGAATCTCGATACCCTTGAGTTGCGCTGATTGATTTTTACAGAGAGCAAAGCAGGCTCACATTGATGCCTTTGTCTTGAATATGGCAAGCACAGATCAGAACTTACTGACCCAAGTAGCTTATGCTTTTGCTGCTGCCAAGAAAGTCGGTTTCAAGTGTCTTTTCTCATTTGACGAAACCAGTGACTGGACATATGACACCATTATGGGTTACCTCAATCAATACATTGGAAACGATGCCTACTATATCTACAAGGGAAAACCTTTGGTTTCCACTTTCGAAGGAGCAGGCAACTCTGATGCTTGGCGCCAAATCAAATCACAGACTGGCGTTTTCTTTATTCCAGATTGGTCTTCTCTAGGTGCTCAAGCCGCTGTGAAGCTTGGTGTTGCCGATGGTCTTTTCAGTTGGGCTGGTAAGTAATGATTCCCCATTATGTTTGCTTCTCTAACACAAAATAGCTTGGCCTTGGGGCGACACAGACATGAATACATATGTCGACGCCTCATACGCCGATTTTCTCGGTAAAACAATGCCTTACATGATGCCTGTCAGCCCTTGGTTCTATACCAATCTGCCAGAGTGGCACAAGAATTGGCTTTGGCGAGGCGACGATCTATGGTATGACAGATGGGAAGAAGTTCTGTTTTGGCAACCCAACCTTGTTGAAATCATCTCATGGAACGACTATGGAGAATCTCATTATGGTAAGTCTCAATTCTCATCAGGTGTGATTCATGTGTTTGCATCTGCTAATCATATCATGTGACAGTTGGACCTATCGACGAAACAACCATGGGTGCAATGCGAAGTGCCCCTTACAAGTACGTACACTGTCCACAAGTTTCGCTCGCTTTCGCACCGAGCTTTATCTCCCGATCTCGAGCATACTTCTCTTCTTTTTCAAGCACATTCCTTCCCTTCCCTTCCCTACCACCACTCTGTATTTGATAGACAATGCTAACATCATGATTTTGAACAGTTATGCTCTGGGAATGAACCATGATGCTTGGCTCTTGTTTCTTCCTTACATCATCGAAACCTACAAGACTGGATATTCAAGTATAGGCCAAGAGGGAGTACAAGCCTGGTATCGTCCCAATCCAAATTCTGCAGGTTGCAGTACAAACGGCACAACAGGAAACACCGCTTCTCAGTCAGTATAAAAATAAACTCCTAGTTCAATTTCTCGTTGTTGATACACAATTGCTGACTTTGAACACATCTAGACTGTTGATCGAGTTTCCTCCATCTAAGGTGGTACAAGACAAAGTCTTCTTCTCTGCACTTCTCTCTTCCGAAGCAGATGTCTTCGTTACCATTGGTGGCGTTGATACTGGTGCTAAATGGTTGAAGAAACCATATGGAGGTGTGGGTATATATCACGGAAGTGTTAACATCAATGGTGTTGGACCTGTGATCATCGTGGTCAGCAGAGGCGGCAACGTCGTAGCATCAGCTATCGGTGACGTCCACATCTCAAATGACTGCCCTCTAGGGATCGCAAACTACAACGCATATGTTGTGGGTGCAATGGGAGATTCATCTTCTGCGTTGCCTGACAACAGTATCTGCGACTTGAATTGTACCAGTGGTTCTGGCGCTGGGGACTTTCAAAAACTCTGTTCCTATTCTTGTGGACTTGGTTACTGTCCTAAAGGCGCTTGTTACTGTACCGGTATGGGAAAGGCAAAACTTCCAAAGGTTTCAGGACCAGTTGGCTACCCTATTGCTGGAGCAGATGCAAATTTCGAGGGCTTATGTAACTTTGCTTGTGTTTATGGTTACTGCCCTCCAGAACATGTAAGAAAATCTCCTTTCCCAACGTCTCATTTCCAGCTATGCCTTGATATTCTGTGTTTCGAAGCAGGCCATCTATGCTCCATTCATTCTCTTGGTGCGTAATTGCTAACGTCAATATTTCCTAGTGTGGTACCGTATCCGGTCTGCCGATGGCAACA
Source organism: Botryotinia calthae (assembly GCA_004379285.1). Classification (NCBI taxonomy): domain Eukaryota; kingdom Fungi; phylum Ascomycota; class Leotiomycetes; order Helotiales; family Sclerotiniaceae; genus Botryotinia; species Botryotinia calthae. Next base: position 36,031 of record PHWZ01000143.1, on the reverse strand, counting down.
CCAACAGTTTCGCCTTTTACGCCTCCAGCTTGTGTCCTCGGTACTGGTGTTGGTCTGCTCGCAGGTCTTTGCAGCTTTTCATGCAACTTTGGGTATTGTCCAATCAATGCTTGCGTAAGTAGACTGATTACCTATCTCCCCCCACCTCAATTCTCGTGCAAATTTACTAAATCTACAATCTACAGACTTGCACTAAACAAGGTCCACTTAATGTACCACCTAAAGCAAACACCAATATTTTGGCCGTCCCTGCAGCTGGGCTTGATTATGCTATTTGGGCACCACTCTGTCAATTTGCTTGCTGGCATGGATGGTGTCCGAGCGATGTTTGCGTGAGTTGATTCCAGTCCTTTTGGAAGTTCCATCACTAACATTCCACAGACGACTCTTGAAGATGGTTCAGGTCCAGTTTATATTGATCCATCCATATTTACAGATCAGGACCCTGAAGTTGATTGCAATCCTCCTTGCATATTTGTAAGTTATAAGCCGAATCCATTGTTCCATACTTCCCCGTCGATTCGGGAACTGTTTGCAAGGAACATTCACTAACTCTCCCTCACCCTGCAGGTATTCCCACCCAGTACATATGATGGTGAAACTGTCTTTTCTTTTCCACCAGTCACAACTACTTTGGCTCTCGGCAAAGGTAATGACGCTACTGTGCTCACCACTGTTATTACCCCCAAACCAAGCACAGGATCAACTGTTGGTTTCTTCGACATGACCATCAGGGATTCGTCAGATTTTTCTTTTTCTATGACTTCGATGTTCAAGCCATCTCCTATGGTGGTTACCGTCAATATGATCTCGATTGTGTACACAACTCAATTGTGGTTCAATCCTGTCACTTCGCCATCCAACTGGCAAATTGGTGGCGATGCGTCAGCAACCATTACAACTACATCATCAAATGGTGCTGTCGCATTCCCTCCTGTTGAATGGCCAGGTTTGTCGGAGACCACTTATTGCTCCGGTATCATCTGTCAAACTTTCTCGATAGATCAGCTTACAAGTTACACCAATGATCCTGAGCGCACAACCGCCGTCATATCTATTCCAGTACCAACATCCTCAGGAGAGACTACTTCTCCGATTATCGTCATTACAGTGCCGGTACAATCGTACGGTTACTATTGGAGACCGTAAGTCACAATCCTCACACTTTTCATTTTCTGGTGCGGATAATTCAAAGAGCAGTCGCTAACTCATAATTCTCTAGTAAACCAAACCCCACTCCTCCTAACATTCCTTTCCCAACCTTCCCTCCACTTCCATGGCCTCCAGTACCAAAGCTTCCTTGTATCAACCTTGGTCTATTCAAGATCAACTGCCCCCCAGACAAGAAACATCCTACAACCAAATACAGTCGCACTCCTCCAAAGACCACTTGCAAAAAGAATTGCGGTACTATCTGTACTGTCAACTGCGATACTACCGGCCAGCCCAGCAGTGAATCCGAAACGGAGACTTAGTGTGAGACTTCGACTGTGACAGATATATTCGGTAAGTCCCCTTCATATCTATTGATATTTACTGTTTATCTTGCACTTTTACTTGGAAAGTCACTAACTTTTTCCATCTCATAGTTTCATGTCAAACTGGTTCATGTACAACTACTAAGACATCTTTGGCCTCAGGATGTAGTGTGTTAGCAACATCAACAACTACCGTAAGTTCAATAAGCTTTTGTGTTAACATCCATGCTTCTTCCCCAAACCTTCTACAGCAGACAGCAACTAATTTTTTCTCTGTTACAGCAAGCACCTTGGTGTCCAATTGGAGTCCCTGGTGAGCAAGAGGAAGACACAGACAATTTAGACAACGCTCCTGTCGTTTACGGCAAAGAAATTGTCGGTTTGCCCCAAAATGGCGTCGTCATTGTGGGAAGCAATAGATATCCTATCTACTATGCCCCAAACACTCCACAGGGATGGTATTGGTGGTATCCTGCAGCTACCAGGTCGATCGGACTGCCTGAGGGGATGTTTATAGCTGGCACAGTCACCTCTGCAGTATACCCCACCAGCGTCGTGCCACAAGCTACCGTCCTCATCATTCCTCCTATTATCGGAGCTACTCGCTTGGCACCCACGGGTAGCTATTTGGAGAAGCGATATTTTGACACGAACCATGATTGCGGAGAATGTATTTCTGATGAATGTCAGATGCGAGCTCATGGTCCTCTGGATGCCGCTTGCTGTTTCCCAAACATTTGCGGTCCAGCGTGGCAAGCGTGCAACTGTAGGCCTGATGGGGAATGCGCAGGAACTGATCGCAAGTGTTGCTTTGACCAAGGTGGTATCAATTGTGCTGCACAATTGGGTCCTTAGTTATCTGCAATAGATGTAGACCATAGATAGATACTAGAGTTTTCGGGTACATCCTGTTACGGTATGCGGAAATTAGTCAGACAGTTGTCCACTGATATAATAATAAAATGATGCGATATCCAAATACTTCGTCTTTCAAGCTTGATGATTGTGACTGTAGGAATGATGTATTTTCATATGTGCAATGCATGATACCAAGATCTCAACAAATCAACCCAATGAACTCATACCAAGAGGAGTATATTTCGCAATAGCATTTAATCTCACATGTACCAGCAGCACTGAATTATATATTCTTAACCTATGTTAAAGTTGCAGCTTCACCGCCCAAAACATTCCGTAGCCAATTCAAATCTCAAATCCAGATAATTAGAACTCAAGAAATACGACCATAGACTCTACTCAGCAATAAGAGCAACCTTAACACCATTCCGACTACTTGTTGAAACCCGCAACTCTTCTACCCACTATTCCACCTCATCTCTACACTCAAGATACTTCTATTTTTGTGCCATACGTGCCAACGTGTACGCAATTTCTATCTCTGCTAGGTGTTGGGCGGGACATGTACGAATGCCCCAGCCAAAAGGTATGTAGGCTGCTCCCGGGTGGAGAGATGGATCTTCCCAGCGGAACTGAAGCGAATCATTAGTCAACTCATCAGGAGCGGGAATTTCACAAGAAAGATTGAGTTTTTATTGAAATATTGCGAGTACTACAAAGTGCGGAAACTGAGGATCTGAGAAATATTTGACTCCCAGGGACGAACTTGTTTGCATCTGGATGGGAGCATTCTGCTAGCTGATGAAGGGTAAATAGAGGATTGACAGTTATAGTTCCTTTTTTTGATAAACACTTCCCGGCTCATCTTCATTTCATTGCTCCACAATAGCATCATGATGACGTCTGTGGTTCCGTTCAATCGTCTCTCTCTCGCTATACTCCACGGCATCGACTTCGGGTTTTAGATCTTACATGATGGATAAATAATGGAATGACAAAATGTACGATATTCGCGTCTTTTCCAGACTTCATATACTCGTGAAATCTTCTAGCACGGGTAATTTGATGATATACAAATTGGTAACCCCGTGGGGAAGTGGAGGGCCCGCCGCAATTTCTCTCCAAAGCTTACCAATTGGTATTGGTGTGCGGGGTACCCCGTACGCGTGTACTGAATACATTCCATCCACTTTCATTCACGGGAGTTCCGACAAATGGCAACATCTCGGTTGCTAAGAAACCAATAAACTAAAAATCCGCATTTGATTGGTCGTCAAAACGGTACATCAGGGCCAATATGTGTTCCATCAATGTGGGGACTTAGCTTGTTCTGGCTAAGTAATTGTCGGAGGTTAGCCTACTGGGGTGTAGGCTGTTGTTCTGGATGCTGGAGAACGAAACAAACCAGACTCTCAGAGTGTCAAAGGTTTCAAATCACGTATGTCAGGACAGCCCTTTGTCAGCTAATTGATTACACCGCCACGCGCACATGGTTTCGGTATCATAGCAACGAAGTTAATTTTGGAGAACTCATCTTTAATTCTCAGCTACAAGCATTTGTGATCTTCAGCTCCGGCGAAGAAATCACGAAATTTGTTATTTCTTCTAAATCCCTGGTACAATCTACCAACCGGCCTCTTAAAGCTGACCCTTTTTCGACAGCCAAATAGACACACGTCCAAGCAGGTAGATCAATACTGAACTCTGGATGTGATTTATGTAATTTGGCCATCATTTCAATAACATGCGGTGCTTCGACTTTCGTCTTTTCTGGATAAGCTGTCTGATGCAATCCGGTCTTGATCTCACTAGGATGAATCGAGAATACTGAGATGCCGTTTTCCTCGAAGCCGAACGTATTCTTCTGAAGCATATTCAATTCTGTTTGCAAAACATCTCCAAATCTTGTAATGGCTGTCTTCGCACACGAGTACCCTGATGCCCAAGGCAAGTCCGCCCCTGCTGCTCGCGAACTCGTGAAAATTATCGTACCGGAATTCCGTTTCTGCATCGATGGAAGAACGATTCTTGTTAATTCTGTTGACGCTTTAACGTTGATTTCTATTTGTTTCTACCATTCACCTGCGTCTGTGATATGGAAGGGCATAAAAGTATTTGTGCCAGCATTATTAACAAGAATATCGATGGGACCAAGCTTGCCAGTGACCTAGTAGGTGCTCTCATCAGTATAAATTTCGAGAGAGAACCAAATTCTCAACCTACCTCTTCAACCAAACGTTACAAATCAGATAGTTTACAGACATCTCCGACAACTCCGACTACCTTCACATTTGGGAAAGATTTCGAAAGTTCTTGAGTAGTCTCGTCTACCTGACTTTTGGTCCTTCCAGTTACTACAACAAAGGCCCCCGGTTTTTCAAGAGTATATGCGATTTGTTTTCCAATACCTCTACCTGAGCCTGTAACTAGTGCAACTTTACCAGTCAGGGACTGTTCGAATCGCTTAGGTTCAATTGAAGGATATTGAAATTCTCAGGGTAAATTCTGATTTCGACGTTTTTCTTCTTGTGTGATACTCCTCTGAAGTTACTCTCCAGAATGAGTTGCATCTGTATGATAGCACAATGCAAATAATAAGCACAAGAAATTCCTCGGCAGTCCACTTTCGTGAAGATACAACATGGGGTAAGCGGAGGCGGAATGTGGGGGTTAGTCTACCTCACGTCCACTACGGACTCGAACTTTCGGCAACTCGTATCGGCAAGTGCCAAGTGTGTTGTTGACTAGTGCATTGGACAAAAGCTTGTGTATTAAACTCCGTTGCTAAAGATATCCTCAACCATATTATTGATAGGAATTTCACATTCCTATTGATACTTTACATTAGCAAAGCACTGAACTAAGACGACCATGGCTTTCGAAATCTATATCCCTCAAAACTCAAATTTCAAGATTATATTGCTATCACACAGTGTAGTAGAACTCTAGCTGATGGGTATGATCAAAAAGTACGAACTTCGTGATCTAGGTATCAAAGTTCTTCCTACTAACATAAACACCCAGGACAAAGCACGACTTCGGGCATCTCTTGCACCAAACATCATAGTAGACTATATATTCGTCGTTCCTGAATGGGGCCAACAAACCTTCGCTGCAGACGATTTCATAGAAGCATGGCTAGGCCCTAAAAAACTCGGAGTGAAAGCTCTCACGACCAACATCTATTAGGTGCGCCCTATTTCAAGAGTGTGACCGACTCAGAAATCATCGTAGAATGGCAGCAACTAGCAAGTCATGCACGGAAGGTAGCAGGCGAGGATTACAGTCACCCGCATTGTAAGATTGGGGAGACGTCGGATGGGAGATCGTATATGCAACAGACATTTGTGAAGGTAGAGGGGCAGTGGAGGATTTCGGTTATTAAGCCGGAGGTAATATATCATACGGGCGATTTTAAAGCGGTGGGAAGACCAGATGAGTAGTGATAATGTAGATATCTGATATCCTGAGTGCCAAGACAACTATATCTTTGCCAAAATTGTACCTCTTGCCCTCAGAGACAAATGCCAAATAATTTACAACATTTAAATGCTTCCTTTCGCAACCAAGCCTCTGCCATAATTGTGTAAAAAAGGTCCAGAAGTGAACGTAGAACTCAATTGACCACGAAATCAATCTCACTGAAGCTTATTGTAACAAAACACTAGGTCACAAACTCACTATACATAAGAGATACCTAGGTGTACTGTGACTATTATCCAGAAATTACCATCGCAATATCCTCCATTTTCCACTATTATTCATGCAACTATCAAATCCTAGCTTGCAGACCAAACACTAAATGCCCCAGACCACAATCTAACAATCCCATTTCCGCCTTCTGATCACCGTCCACTTCTCCTCCACATGCTCTATCCTTCTCATGAACTTTCGCCTCCACCATCACTTCCTGAATACACTTGCCTTCATTAACTTGACTAGCTCTCCACTTTACCAGCCGCTTGGTTTTATATAGCATTCTATAATTGTGAATAAAGATGCTATCCTTCATCTACACTGCTAGGATCATCGTTGCTTATGATATTGCTTATTTATACGTCCTTATTACTCTGAGCTTCTAGCGAATGGAATTCTCGCTGTCATTTCAGCATAAAGTTTCGGTGAAATATTACCAAATAAGAACGCAAACTCGCCGCATTCACTCTTAAAACCTACCTAGCCGTAGTATCCTAGGCCTTCTCGTGTATGACCAAGTCGAGACTTTTCAGGGCTAGAATAAAACAACATGCATCACATGCCCTTCCAAGTTATCTACTCTTATCAATTCATGCAAGCTAGAGAGTTATCATTTCTCTCCTCTGCTGAAATTTCTTGGTTGAGACTAGTTTGAGTACATGTTTTGTTTATCCCGTGGTAGGGATGTGTGATATTTTCACAGTACCCCATACATCCTTAGTTGTGGGGCTTAGCTCGAGCGCTGACTTCTAGTGAAACATTATTGTATGTTCAAATCAGCATGACTCTAGAGGCAATCTAACTGAACCTCAAGGTTATTCACTCTCCCAACTGTAAGCGAGTTGGTAACAGTCAACCGGAAGTCTCCTGTGATAGAGGTCAAGCATTCAATCAAAACCAACAATTCGATCAACAACATTTCTAGCGTCAAAAAATACAATCGATAAATTATGACAACAGAGTTTGCAAGTTGGTGATAAAGAAAGGAGATAAAAACTGCATTTTGACAGACAATATAGAAAATTGCAAAGAAGTAATCATTATGTACCAAGAGCAGGTAGAACAGGGGGAAAGGCAGGATATTGAAGGAAGATAGTGTATTGACAGGAGATGATGCAATGGATTTTAATTGAAGGAGGTACTACAGATACAAAACTTATCAGAGCAACGAATTTTAATGCTTCACCAAAAATGCGGTATGTCTTGCCGGAAACCGGTTGGTAAATATATCCATGTCAGCCTGCAATAACATAAAAATTTGCAAAACTCTAAAAATTTGCATGACAAGAGGATGACTTTTGGTTTTTGGGGTATACTAAAGACTCGATAGAATGAGGATGTGGATGCGAATGCGGATGCGGCCATGCGACATACAACTCGGGAAACTGAGACTGTCAACCCCCAATTGGTCATTTTAGTAACCCGAATCACATTCCAAATTTGTAGATCTCTTCTAACATTGGAAACCCTGAATCATTGAACATAATTCAGTATCCTAAGTGAACTCCACATTCCAAGTGATTTCGAGAATAAGTTTTCAACAAAAACATAATAACTCGAATGGCAAGTGCTCCTCCTTGAGCGACTGCACTGCAGAATCTTTTGGGCGTCTCGAGGAGTTTCGAATGTCACTAGATAATGTTCGCATACGCCTTAGTTTGTGGAAGATCTCTACTTCTCTCCCAAACTTTATGTGGATCGCTTTCCATTCTGCCAGTCTCAGGGTTCTTGACGTCCCAGCAAATATGTCTAGCATGGGTACGTAGAAACGCTTGATCCTTATTCTGATACTTTTCAGCCAAAACTCGATAACGACTCCTGAAGACGTCAGTGTCGATATAAGCTCCCTTAAACCATCTTTCTCCAGCTGATGTATCGAATTCTTTTCTGCCATGAAGTACCCTCCGATTGTTGAAAATGACACATTCCCCCTCTTGTAATCTGTACTCATACATGTTTTCAGGTGCCTCTACTCGGGATGCAAATTGCCTCAATGCTCTAGCTATAGGCAAGGAGCCAAATGGCTGGTCGAATGTCGCTTGAAATGGCGGCGAATAATTGATGTATTGAATGTTGTTGTCACTAGGGGATGAAGCGTTATCACCCTTCTTAGATTGTATCGATATCACAGGATGTTTGAAGTGATAATGCTCCCCAGCATTGCGATAATGGTAGCCGACCTTCTTAGTGCACAATTGCATGTAATTATCTCCATCGAGTTGTCTGGCAGCGTGGAAAGCATCAGAAAAGATGGATGAGCCACCTGAGCAGGTATTTCGCAGGCAGTGAAGAAATTGGAATCCCGGGGGATTAGCCATATAGAGAAGATCCATGTGTAAACCCAGATATTGAGAAGTATATGCTACATTTTTAGGTTGAGGAACAGACTTGACATCCCAGGTAACTCCATAGAAAGTGTCCCGAAGATTGCCAATTCGCTTTGCAATATCAACAACTGATGTTTCTGACTCTGGCACGTCTCTGAGTATGAGCAGCCCGTAATCCCGAAGCATGATTAAAGCTCTAAATAATCCTTCTTCACTGTTTATGTAGTCATCAAAACTTACATATTGCAGCTGCTTCGCAATGGTTTTCGAATCCCATCTGATAGGTTTCACATCATTGTGACGATCGGAATGATAGGCCTCGAATGAAGAATGGGTTTCAAAGAACTTCTTAGAAAACGACGAAACATGGTCTGGTCCGTAACCTGGAATGTCGTTTTCCCAAGATATTGTTGAATCTCCGTTTTCACCCTGTGTGATAGAGGTAGCTTTGACATTATGAGGAATGTCGGAAGTTTGAAAGTTTTTTTGCTTTGTGGAAGAATCAACGCATGTGTGGCAGGCACAGGAATCGCGTAGAAATAATGGAGGATAAGATACACCGTTGATCTTTATGACCTGAGTGTTATGAGATACGATCTCAGGGCTGGACGAGGGTTTTGCATCCTGATTCAGGTCAACATAAATCTTAGTCGATCGCTATGGGGTGCTCAATTATACCTGTGGAACACGTGTCTGCTTTGATGTGGGCGGTGCGATATGGAGACTTGGTTGAGCTGAGAATAGCCTTCGACTAACTTGAGAGATGCGCGGGGCAGCTAAAAAGCAGCATGATCTGGCAGCTCGATGACTACAGTTCAGACCAAGACGCAAGGCACTCATATTTGAATTTTGTTCTTTTCACGGCGCAATTGAAGGACGGGTCCGCCTGATGAATGAGAATTGAACAATACAGATATGTAAGTCTACTCTCCACCGAGGAATTATATATATCAGCCTTTACCGAGGCGATTATAGAACCAATGCCACGTGAGTCCCTCCACCAAGCTACATGATTGATCAAATGGAGCTTGGAGCTTGGACATTTTGACAAGCTCAATTACATAATCATTCATCCATAGCTCCCGCTAACCTTCTTTTGACATAGTGCACTTAATTATTTTTCGCATTTCTACTTCTATACCCCTAGGTCATGCAAATAGGCGTGTGGATTGATTTTTATTTTCAAACCTCAAGCTCTAATACTATTTCGAGAACGTCAGATGTATGTCTGAGAGCGCCGAGCATCTGAAGGATGAGGTAAGGTTTAAGGTTTTATAATTGTTACTTCTGTCTTGAAGAATCAAAGGAACTGATTCTTTTCTAGGGCTCCAAAACCCAATCAATGATAGCTGGCGCGACGGCTGGTTTGATTGCTAGGTAAATTTACAATTGGTCAAAATTAGAACTATTTGCGCTCATATCTTTCACTCAGATTCGTGATTGCCCCTTTGGATGTTGTTAAAATCCGCCTTCAATTGCAATCGCATTCTGCATCCGACCCTCTTTCTCAACGGGATCTACGAGGATCTCCAATCTATAAAGGAACAATTCCGACGATCAAACGTATCTTTCGAGAGGAAGGGTTGGCGGCATTATGGAAGGGGAATGTTCCAGCAGAGTTGATGTACGTTTCGTACAGTGCGATCCAATTCACGACGTATAGATCCGTTACGCTGGGCCTACAAGACGCTTTTGGGGAACATCGACTGCCAGCTGCTGCCGAAAGCTTTATTGCTGGAGCATCTGCAGGAGCTGTTGCTACGACCGCAACCTATCCTCTTGATTTACTCCGCACACGATTCGCTGCGCAAGGCATTGAGAGGGTGTACACTTCTCTCCGATCATCGATCCGTGATATCGCTATTAGTGAAGGGCCGAGAGGCTTCTTTCAAGGACTTGGGGCTGGCGTTGGGCAAATCGTACCGTATATGGGAATTTTTTTCGCCACATACGAGAGTCTTCGTCTTCCGATGGGAACTCTGAACATGCCCTTTGGATCCGCGGATGCGAGTGCCGGGGTTATAGCTTCAGTCGTCGCAAAGACTGGCATTTTTCCTTTTGATTTGATTAGGAAGAGATTGCAAGTACAGGGACCGACAAGAGAAAGATACGTCCACAAGAACATCCCAGTTTACAACGGTGTGTTTCAAACAATGCGACACATATTACACAATGAGGGCTATCGAGGGCTCTATCGAGGATTGACGGTCAGGTATGTGAAAGCACAGTTCAGGATTTTCTGATGCTAATATGAATAGTCTTTTCAAGTCTGCTCCAGCAAGTGCCGTTACTATGTGGACATACGAACGAGTTCTCGGAATTTTACTGAAATGGGAGAAATCCCAGGAACTTTCGAAGTGATTTAAGGATGTCTCAAAATACATAAGAGCAGCGGAGTCTGTAGAGGGGTGGACTATCTTAGTGATTCTTAGAGGTACAATAGACATTTAGACAACCATGTATCGATAGAAATAGACATAGAATACATAATAAGTACCGTGGATTACCCATGATCTCAACCTGGTCTCTACCAATTTCAACTCCGTGAAATGAATAACTTCCAGAGGTAAAAATGGCTAGAGGAATGATAAAAAGGATAAATGGAGTGAATGGATGAAACGATATGCATCGCGACTAAACAAGCCTCAGAATTCACGTGCGTATGCTAGATGTTGCGGTACCAATCTCTCTCTTTCTCGGGCGGAAGGAAACTGATTCAGTCAGTTTACCCTCGCCGTATCACAGTTCATTATGGCTATCAATACTGCAGCTGTTCTCCACAGAACTTCTAGAGATATATCTTAGTTAATGAACTGAAGTTTCTTTTTGTTTATTTGATCAATCCGAGTTCTTCTGTGCTTCTGCTGCTGCTGTTGTTGTCGTTGTTCAAAATCTCCAAGCGTTTTAACTATCCTTTCACCCAGTCAAAGCTCTTACAATTATCATCAACACCCCTCTTCAAACAAGGTCCATTTGCATGTGATAGCCCATTCAACTACACGTCAGTATCAATCTTGTCAGAATGTCGACAACCATTTCAACTCCCAGTGCAGAGCAATTATTAGCGCCACTATTGGCATCTCTACCTGCGGCTTCTGTATCTCCTCAACCTCCAACGGCGCTGCTTCCTTTACTTTCGCCGATTTTGCGTCAAAGAGTCCAAATATTATCTTCGACCTCCGACGAGCCATGGCTGCCATTACTCTGTTACGATGATTCAAATGTCTCGAAATTACAAAAAGTTATTAGAAATGACCGATTAGAAGCACATCCTGTTTCTGGTGAGGTTGAGGTCGATTGGGAGACTGAGGTGGAAATTCAATATCGACGACTCGATGAAGAGACCTTACAAGCACTAGTTGTACTTAGAGATCTTTCTTTGAGTGCACAACTTGTATGGTGTGTCGGTGATGAACTCGGTGGGGGTGATGGATGGAGAATTGGAGAAGTGGGAGCATACGAATCTGAAACCCAAGAAGAATGGGGAAAGAAAGACATTGCTTCTGCGGAATCCTTCTTCACATCAGGATCTTCGAAAACATCTACACAGAAAAATGGCAGTCTTTCAAATGTCTCGAATGCAGCTAAAGATGGCGAGGCAGAGAATGACGACGATGATGATGATGATTACTGGGCTCAGTACGACAACACGCCCGCTCGTACGCCCGCACCGAAACATTCTCCCGCACCGCAGTCTAAGCAAAACATCTCCAGGAGTGCAGATGACGAGGACTCATACTACGCACAATATGCGGATGTACAACCTGCCATGGATAGTCATGATCCCGACGAGGCAGCACAAAATGGTACCGTCGAAACATCTCTCGGTCAAGATGATCAAATAACTTCCACGCTACAACAAAATCTACAACATCACGCATCATCTCACGAGGTAAAGCCATGGTCAGAGTCTAGTAGCGGGATAATCAATGGAGGGGAATATGTCGAAGTTGTGCAACCACGACCGGGAAGTAGAACTAGCTCAAGTGCGAGTGAGACAGTTGCAAAACTCGAAAAAAGAGCACATGCCCGGGAACAGAGCGAGGTTGGCATTAAACAACATATTTCGACGAGTGTAAAAAGTTTATACAGATTGGCGAAAGTGGCCGGGATTGAAAGGTCTGAATTTGACAGGTTGATTCGAACAGAGTTGGATTGCTTGAGTTTGATGGATGAGGATGAGGATGATCAGTGAGAATTCTTGCTCTAAGTTATGAATTCAGTAGCATATCGGCATCAGCGATGGAGTTTTGGCATGTTCAGTATGTAGCGTGAAATAACTGGGATACTTGTGGATCATATTGGGGGAATCCATAGCTGTGAATTGCAAAATTGGCAAAGAATTGCATCTTGCACACATAGGTACCTACGTGGTGAATGTTCAAATATGAATATCTTCAAATTTTCCCATTCCTATCCCCTTGCTCCAATGCACCAAAAATACACAAAGTTCATTGGTGAATGATAAGGCGACTTTGGGGCTTTAAGTTTTCCGGCACCGAGAGCACCTGCCGATATCAACTCTCAAAAGCCCAGACTAAACCCGACTACTCCATTGATTCGGATCCTTGGTACTTTTATACTTTTAATGCACCCTTGATTTTTTAATCTCCTCACACTATTGTGACCCTTTCCCTCGAGGGACAAGACACGAACACCTAGAATCTATAGTAAACTTTTGGAAAGGTTTTAAGCAAATGTGACTGTCGAATAATTGAAAATCCGGGGATATCAAAAGCCAATTGCGCCTTGACTAAACTCTCCAGATTTCCCCAGCTTCATCGACCTCTCGAACGTACAAGCACACAACAAATAAAATGGATCAAGCAGATATACCGTCGCTGCTCTTGAGGCTCAACAGCGATGAGGATGCCATGCGCAAAATGGCAGTGTTTAAGCTACAATCTTCCATTAATGATCCCTCGTTCGCAGATGTGTTCATTTCCTCAGGGGGCCTCACTATCCTACGTCGACTTATCATGACAACCAATGCGAATACCCTCGCATACTCCCTACAGAGTCTGAGTCGTCTACTGGAAGTCGATATGGGTTGGGAAATATTCGAGTCGCCAGGTGCCGGGGAACTGGTCGAACGAGTCGTCGAATTGATCGTTACACATCCACTGGTTAACATTCTACGAGGAGCCATGTCGATATTGGTTGCCATTGTGAGCCATCCACAATCTTCAGGGGGCCGTATAAAAATACCTGGCGCATTCGGATTTAGAGCTTTGAAACCTGCCGTCGCGGTCTATCCTCAATTCTTCGAAATGGTAGTCTCGCAACTTAATTCTGCGGATCATTTACTTTGTGCAAATGCGCTGATGCTGCTGAATGCGTTGATGCGGGATTCGATTACAAATGATAACGGGCATGGGAAGGATGACGTTAGTAAAAGTAGTGGAACTGGGGAGGAATGGCCAAAATTCATTAAACGTTTACAAGATTTGGGGGTTATTAAAGCTGCATATAATTTGATGCAAAGCTCGGCATTGCAAGATTTGTCGCATCCGCTATTGGAATTTCAAAGTTTGACCAAGGTTTTATTGGGTAAATGGAAGGAGGTGAAGGTGGATTTGGAAAGACCAGAACATCGACGAGCACTAAAGGGAATACATCTAGCCAGCGCACCCGAAAAGAAAGACCTCAGCAACGGCGCTTCAGCAAAGGTAGATACTTTGGAGAATGGCGACAAAAAGGAGAGTCGGAAACACAATCCTGAAAAGTGGAGAAGATTGGGCTTCGAGACCGAAAGTCCTGCTTGGGAATTCGAAGCGACTGGATTTCTTGGTATGATGGATCTGACCGATTATGTCAGGAAAAATGAGGATGGGTTTCAAAAGCTTTTGTTAGAGCAATCTTCTAAGCCGCTAAATAAGAGGTGCCCTATTGCGAGGGCTAGTCTAATAGTCACATCTATCTTGTATGACCATTTTGATGTCGACAAGTCAGATGCAGAGGATGCGAAAACTTATCTGGTATTGGATGGAGTAAAGAATTATGATAAGATATTCCGGCCTCTACTACTTCAGTGGTCAAGGTTACACTCATCAAGTTTGCAAGCTTTCTTCAGGTTATGGAAAGCTACTGGCGCCGAGCAGGATGATTTTATAAAAGTTGCGGAACTTGTACGGATTTTAGTTGAGCAAGTGGTCGGTCAGGCTTCAAGAACAAAAGATGTCCTAGAGGTAGAAGAAGAATTGGCGGAATTCGAATATTCGAAATTACGAAAGCTACAGATGGAGTTGTTGGAATTGACTTTCGAAGACGAATGGGGTCAACATTTACAGCAAGTGCGAGATGAACTTAAACATGAAGCTCTTTTGTTTGTTAAGGAACAGAGAATAAGATGTCTACTTGAAGGAGCATGGTTTCCAAGAATTATTCAACCAACACCCGTTAGCGAAGAAGGATCATCTTCTACAAAAAGTCTAGGAAGAAAAATACCAACAACAAGTTGGCGTTTTGTCAAACTTTCACACAATCGGCGTTATCTTCATTATTTCGATTTTGACCATCAATTGAGTAAAGAGCCGACACTTGATCAGTTGCTTGAAAAGATTGACTTGAGTACCATCAGTTCAGTCGTTTCCAATGTCTCCGCGTCCCATGATGACGGCTCAAGTATCTCAAGCTCCTCAACCCTCAAAGATGCAAATCCATCAAAAGCAAATACCACCACTAAAATTACCATCAATAGCTACGCCACAGAGAACAAACCACAACAAGATGATACAGATCCGGCTGAGAAAGCTATTCTTACTCTCATGCCTCCTACGCATAGTCTTGCTTCGGAATGGTTGGATGGTTTGTTGATGTTGTTGAACCAAGCGCCGATTACTAGTGAAACCAATAAACTTGTGAGCTTGGTTAGTGAGTATGGATTGAAGATTAGACTTCTGAATGTTAGGTTAGACGAAGGGAATGGGTATGGAGGTCCCCAGGCGGGACAGGGTAAGGTGCCGAGTCGGGAAGGGTTAGATGAGGATTATTTCTATGAGGTTTAATGGGTTGTTGTCAGCAGGGTCGATGGGATATACTGTATATCAACACGGAAAGGAGGGCACCTGATATAAGTAAGCAAGGACAGTGGAAGTACCAGGTTTTTTTGTACTTTTTCTTTTAGTATTTCTAGATACCGTGGTTTGCTTTGTAATGATACCCTGGGGTTGGTTTATTGGGATACCTTTTATGTATAATAGTCTCGTCTGGTTTATTATGGGATTTAAGTATATGCATACCTAGGTATTGGTAGGTATTTAATCACTTTAATCACCTTGCATGTGTAAATTTCCGAATATTCGGTATTTCAGGACATGACAGAAAGTGTTTCAAAATTTCGAGACTGATAAAATACGAAGCGATATATAAAAGATGGACAGGTATATGCTATAAGCATTTTTCCGTATCTCTACGAAGCACTGCCCCTCATCTTCACAGCTTTGATCGTTTCCCATTCCACCCACCCAGCTCGGATCTGAATATCCTTTCCGCCCCTCCAAATCTCGCTCTCCCTCAGAACTCAAACCCTACCCCCTTCCCTCAACAACCAAAAACAAAGTCCATTTCCCACCCACCACACCGCACTTCTCAAAAAACTCCACTTCACACTCTCGACTCCCACATACGCGACCCAATACGCCAATCGCACACCTACATAGTACCAACCCACGCTCGCAATCGTGTCCTCGGAGACGCCTTTGAAAGACGCAAAGAGGACGGCGGCAACAAAGATGGGGTAATTGTCTAGTGCGTTTTGCTGTGCTGCTTCCCAGCGTAGTAACATGGCGATGGTGGAGGGGGAGAGATCTTTAGGCGGGTAGTTGGTGAGATCTTGGCGGGGGGCTGCGTTGGAAGTTTTGTGCAGGATGCGCCGCGGAAGACGCGCGGATTGGAGGAGGTGCGAGAAGAGGAATTGGGTGGTTAGGAGGGTGGGGATGGGGGAGACCATGGTTGGGGTTGGGGTTGTTGGGTATGGGTGTGGGTGTGGGTGTGGGTATGGGTTTCAATAGAGAGGTGGTTGTGGGTTGGGAGGTGTGTTGATACTGGTGATGTTGAAGACGACAAATCAAAATGTACGATGTGAATATAATATAAGATTCTCGAATCAATTAAAGGATGATATCAAAATTTTGGGAAAGTAGAAGATCCTTCGTACCCCGGACGTTCATCAGTAACACCCTGTATGGTAGCTTTCAATTCCCATCCGCCAATGCAGAATAAATCCATACATCCCCTCTCTCTCCCCTGTCCAGAGACGTTGAAACGTTGAAACGTTGTCCGACTTCTACTCGTCGGTTTCGCGTGGAGTAATTTCGGTGCATCGTTCCTGCAAGCCTTCTTTTGATGTTTTGTGCGCTTGGATTCTCCACTATGCATCCGCTCACCCTAATTCCGATCTTACCTGATTGTATTGGATTGGAT
Organism: Botryotinia calthae; assembly: GCA_004379285.1. Classification (NCBI taxonomy): domain Eukaryota; kingdom Fungi; phylum Ascomycota; class Leotiomycetes; order Helotiales; family Sclerotiniaceae; genus Botryotinia; species Botryotinia calthae. Next base: position 19,248 of record PHWZ01000143.1, on the reverse strand, counting down.
TGTATTGTATTGTATTGTATTGTGCGAAGTCCATGTACACGAGTGTGAAAGACAGAGGAGAGAGACATATTAATGAGAACCTCTAACCAGTAATTTCTAAACCAAACATGAGTGATGCCATGAAGCCAACTGCCAATTGCTCATGTGCCAAGAATTTCCTCAACAGTCAAGATAGATATTGATTCAAGACTCTGCATCGTACACTTCCAATGCCTCGGGCGTCGGCGTCGGCATCGGGAATCTGGGCACGTTTGATGTTCAACAGACCCCAGGCTTCTCCCCAAGACATGAAACACACAAACCTAGAGACTAGTACCCAGTAGTATTTTGTGTCCACTTCCACTTCCACTTCCAGTACGAGGATAAATCGATGGATAGACGGGTAAGGTAACTTATAAGGTAAATCATGAGCGAGACTCGTGATTTCCGTCTTGATTCTGGCATTTTGTTGCATGTCTGTATTTATGCCCAGCATTTACTAAATTAGCTCTTTTGCCTGTGTTCTGCGTTTTGATCTTGGATACCGGCCGGCGTCTTGGGGTTATCTTATTTATTTGTCGGTCATTTCGGAGGGTTGAACTTTTTTTTGCTTTTTTTCTGCCTTTTTTGCTTTATTCTTGATCGTCCAGGGGTAATCTTGGCACCGGCATTGAAGGTGTACTTCGTATTGTTTGTCGCTTTTTTGATCGAATTTCGAATTATGAGATACCATTGATGGGGAGTGTATATGTTTACCGATATAGATATAGCAGTCAGTGTATTATCAACCCCCAAATCCAAAATTAGTCCAGCAATTCCCACTGTCCAGTTCCCCAAAAGACAATCTCTTCTTTCCAAATTCTCCATAATCTACTTGGAGCATCTCGGTACGCAGAACACCAAAAAGCCAAGGAGCTCGTCCAACTCGGGTTCCCAAAGTTTTTCCAGAAGTTTTTCCACACAACACCAAGACAAAGACTAGCATATTAGGTTTTCTGGGCAAGAATCCAGATATGCAACAAAAGCACCTCCAACACCGATTCTCGCCCTGATTGTCCCCGAGAATTTATCCGAGGATCTTGGTCGCACACCAAGAAATTGGCGAGGACACCAAGATTCTCTAGGTTTCCTGGGCAAGAATCTAGACGTGCAACAAAGTGATTCAGTCGTCAAGTTAGCATACCCGCAGTATCCGCGGCATGGCCGAGAGGGGTTTTGGTATGACACCGGGATATTGGCGAATACGTTGACCAAGATTCTGGGCGGGGAGAAAGACATGCAACGTTCCTTTTGATGGACAGATGAACCAGTGATAATATGGCCGATTATCTGGGCAAGATTGACGATATGCAACAGCAAGACTCTTGACTGCAAGACTCACCATGCTAGAGTATCATATCGGACTACGCGGTGCAAGAATAAGATTAAACTTTATGCAAAAATGTCTTTGGTATACAGACCAAGATATCGCACCTCTGGGCATGAGATACGATACGCAACAAAACTTCTCGAGTCGACACACTGCGCCTTCAGATATATCATTTATGTCACCATATCTGATATCCTTGTGTCCCGGTGACGAAGCATCGGTATAAATATAAATATGTAACAAACCTCGATGTACAAACTAATGCAGTCGATTCTCGGCATAAATACCGACATGCAACAAAAGCATCTGCATACCAGTTCCCATCACACCAAGATGCCCAAGTCGTTATACCATTATTCCGCCGAGTTCTCTGGGCGTACTGGGCGTAAATACCGACATGCAACAAAAGCAATCACACAAACCCCTCTTTCCATCACGCCTGATTCTCGGGGCCCAAAACTTGTAGTCGAAAACTGACTCTTCCACTAGTATCACATCCAAGTCCCTGGGCACGTAATCCGACATGCAACAAAAGCCCTTATCAGACACATGCAAGTAACCACAGCAGTACTCCTATCATCCCACCAATTTCTAGGCTCAAAAACCGACACGCAACAAAAGTATCCATCTACTATCCAAGCAACTCCAAGCCACTCTCCAAGCTACCAAGACCCCCAAGTCCCAACACTCACACCGCTTCCACGCCCGATTCCCTGGGCGCGAAAACCGATATCCAACAAAAGATTCTCAAAGTGCACACAAGAAAACATTGAGAAATGAACATCACACAGCGTATCACACATGACACGTAGTATTACACTATATTCTGGGCATGAAATATAGATATGCAACAAAATCTTCTCCATAGATTTGTATCTGTGCAGATGCAAGTGATATCACGAGGGATCTTGATATCTTGATATCACGATATCATTCCTTTCTCGCCTAGCTAAGTATCCATCTCTCTTAATTTAATTAGCACAAGCAAAATCCTCCTCAATCTCACTACACTACATATGTCAAAACCCTTATCAATTCCAAGAACTCAAAGTCTACTCTACTCTCTCTATTTCAATCTTTTCGCTACCAAATCTAAACCCAAATACCCGCTTCCTCGCCTCCTGACTATTTGTAAATCCTCTCGGTTATTTTCGTGAACTTTCTCTCTTCTCTCCCTCTCACATCTCAAATTACATTCACGCTAAAATTTAAACGGAAATCCATTCGATATTCACTAGCTCATGACATCATATATGGATAAAAATGAAGGAATGGGTGAATGTCAGGATACATATCCAGATCATAAAATAGAGACGTGTTAACGATGAGTACGTAGGCTATCCACGTTTCATTTCTCATTTCCCATTCCCATCACATCAACTCAATAGTCCTCCAGATGGCGTGAATACCAACGTATGACCTCGGATTAGTATATATCTTCTCGAATATTATCAAACCTGTCAACCCAGGTCTCAACACCACAATCAAGAAGTAAGCAAGACATGTCCGATCCACTATCGCTAAATCAGGTAATGCGTTAGACAGATGGAAATACAAATACCAAATCCAATTCAATTACAAGAATTTCTTTATCACTTTTATCCTATCCTTTATCATTTTCAACTCCTCTTTGGTATAAATATTCCAAAAACTCCTTTCTAATTTTCGGTTCCTCCTTAATAGCCCAATTCCCTTTTAGTTCAATGGTTCCACTGGCTTTGCGACCCCCTTTCCTTGGTTTTCTACCAATCTCTGCAAAATTGTCAGTAAATGCTATTGTTTTCCAAGACATGGAAGAACTAACCAGAAGATTCCTCAACAAAACAGCGATCGTAACTTTTCCAATGGAAGGTACATAAATGGAAGCCTTCTCCTTCACAGCAGGACCATCGAAATTCTTTTGAGATGAGAAGTTGATACAAACAGCCCCATCCCTGATCAACTCAGTATTGATCTTGAATTTCTCTCCTGGAACACCGGAGATGACAACATCACTCTTGGGCAAACATTCGTCATTCTTCATTCCTTCCATATCGTGTACCTCGTGATGGATCTTCTTGATACCCTTACCACGGGTAAAGAGCTTCACGCCGTCAAGATCACAAGAGTAGACTGTAGCACCATCATTGGCAAGTAAAGCAGCCAATGGACGACCAACAACCTCTGAGCGGTTGAATACAGTGATCGTCTTTCCGTATAAACGGTTACCATATGGGAGAACCGAGTTATAAATTTGTAGATGTTCGAGAACTTTGACAACGGCTAAAGGTGTGCAAGGTAAAATCGATTTTTGGGTGTTCTGAGGAGCGTCAAGGAATCGAATGTTTTGGTACATGTTGAAACGGTAGGTGTGTGCCAATCCTTCTACATCTTTGTTGAGAGCGACTATTTGCTGGATATATCCATCTTGTAAAGAAGGGGCGGGGAAGATTGGGTAGTATACGATGATACCGTGGATGGAGTCGTCGTTATTCGCTTTGAGGATTTCGTCTTCGATCTCTTCTTTGGTGAACTTTCGGAGTTCGAAATCGAAACCACTGGATGAAAGAAGTCAGTTTGTGGAACTATCGAAGTCCAACTACTTTTAGTGTTCGACAACATCGTGAGGATTCCCAAGTCTTCAATTTAGGGGTCTGATAGTTCGTGGGCCCAACTAATTTCCATTTCAATGTTGTGATCTAATATCCAGTTTCTCTGTGGTTTCCAGATTTTTTGATTATGAATCGTTAAATTACTACCATCTCCGAATGGAAGTATGTTCAAGTATAGCAAATATGCGGTTGCAAAATCGTCTTGTGTATAGCAAAAGGAAAACGAATGGAAGAATACTCACTTCTCAATGCATGTTGCCATTGACCAGTCCGCATACTGCTGAGCTGCAGGATCTTCATTTGCCAACAATCCCACAAGCTTAGGCTTGAAGGTCAACTTCTCTAGATCCGTCGCAACTTCTCCAAGTAACTTTTTAGCAATTCCTTGAGCCAAGATGACCTTGCAGGTCGCTGGGACAGGAGAAGAGGACATTTTCGACTATATTTGGAATGACTTGCAGAGAAGGATTCTGGAGAAGATCGTGGCACAATTTTCGATAGAGTCACAGTGCTTCGACAAGGGCCTCGTGTATACTTGGGTTGTTGATAGTGAAATCCTCTTCTGGAAGAGAACAAATCAGAGGGGAAGTTTTTAATGAAACATGTGTGAAATAAAATTTTCTCCCCAATGCTTATCTTATCGCATTTTTGGAGGGGAAATAGAGGGGTAGACCAGGGGTGTTGATTGGGGCTCTTTTAACTCACCGGATGCAGAGAAGGGTAAGATACGAAGTTGATGTGAAAAAGGATAACAAGAAGACCTTACTTCAGACCAAATGCTCGATTCACTGGAAGTCTTTCTCTTTCCCCGATAGATGTACAATGTGAATCAGAACGGGATTTCGAGGTATCAACTCGGACGCATACCGAAGTTTAACCGCTGACCGCCTTGACCGGCAGAAAATTTCCCCCCTCAATCAATTCTAGAAGCTCAGTTCATGAGGTTAATAACTTATCTGAAAATCATAATCATCGAACGGAGTTCACATAGAGGAGAATCTGCCATTCAAGGGTATATGATTTGCAATCAATATTATATCTCACTCGTTTTTACACTCTTCTTTTGCATAAGGAGAGCTGCTCATCTTGATGCCATTTCTATTTATCAGCCATATATCATTGTTTCTACAAGCCTACATACCTAGCTTTTCTCATTGATGACTCGAATTGGTGCTACATTCCACGACAAACTTATTCCTTCAGAGTAAGTCGCTTCTGTTTTACTTTTGTATAGTCCATTTTGTGTGCTGGGTGACGGCGACCAGCATGCCTTCTCTGGCTATTATCTGGAACTCTTGCTGGTTGCGGCGGGATGCGAGTATATATCGTTGCTACTATTCGGGGGTGCTTCAAAACTACCTAACATATCTCAACCTACATCCATGACTTTGCTCGATAGGCTATCTGAGATTTTTTCAGAGCATCTGGTCACCTCGGCTTCAAACCCTCAAGTTCAATTGACTTCAGTTTTCGACCATTCTTTTGCCAGAATGTAACGGTCTATCTCCCTCTTCTTCAGACATTCGGATCTCGATATCGACTTTAGATTGAGCCATACACCTGAAATTGCTGTCCGAACTTCTCTGACATCTTTCCTACCCTTCAAAACAATAAGCAAGTTATCATCTATCCCACTGGCCCCCTTTGCATTATCGCGACCTGGACTACAATCCAGACGAATACTCTGTTTCCTGCTTCAAAGCGCCGCCTACCGAGGCGCACAAGCAGGCTATACAACTATAAACACTCGATCTCTTGGATTAGTACATGGATTGTTGGGCGCCGGCAGCATTTTATTCGAATGTAGCATGTTCATGTTCTCAGGTAGCTAATATTGGGTTTTCTATAGATTAGCTACTTTCGACCGCTATCACTCAATTTAAGTCCTATTACGGATAACCCACTCTCAATTAACAGGCTGCGATAAACAAAAACAATATGGGATCTACGGTGGTTGAATTTATGGCTGCGGAGGCTGAGGAGGACAAGTTAGCAATTGTTAATCGAAAAGTAGAAAGTACGATTTCGAAGCTTTTAACTAAACATATCGGGTTCAACTTTTGCTAAAATGTCTGATAGATCTCACTGCAATTAGCAGCCTTATTGCGGAGCTTGGTCCATACATAGATGGAGAGGCTTCCATGGAAGATTGTCAGAAAGGTGCAACCCATTTAAGTAGGTTGGTTTGGAACGTATTTCAGTGCTGACTACGTCCAGGATTGGAGTTTTTGTTACTTGTACTACAAAATGTCGACCCCGGAAAACTCTCAAGGCATGATCGTAAGTAAAATGCGCGATATGTGTATTAGATCTAAGTGCTAATATACAGCAGTCAGCGCTCTTGTTGAGTATTTGACAAATCGGGTGTCTCAGGCTGGGGAGGTTCAGATATACAGAGCTGGTCTCCTGGAAATTGCTAAATGTCTGACCACCATGGCAAAGATGCCTAGATTTATTAAGTCAAATGCGTCTGATATAGCCTCGGCAGTTTTCCGTCTTCCAGACAACAAACAGTCGCTAAATGACTTCCCTCATTCTACACGATTAAGTCTACTGAACCTCCTCCAATGTCTGCTAGAAGCATATCCAACAGCACTTAAATCCTCGTTGGCAAGCTAGTTTGTTGATGGCATAACTTCCATGGCGGCAGTTGAGAGAAATCCATCCTGTATACTTGCTATTTTCAAAATTTATAGTCAACTAGGCAAGAGCTGGGACATAAATTCTGATGAAGCTGAGACTTTGTTTGGATCGTTCTTCCGTTATTTTCCCATTACCACTACCAAATCAGCAACGCCCTTGAAGCCAGAGGAGGATCTAAAACGCGGTCTTTTGAACTGTCTGATATCAAACGATAGATTTGCACCTTTTGTTTTCCCAGCCTTGTTCCAGAAATTAGATTCCGAAAGCGTTAGAGCAGATATAAAGGTAATTAAATCTGGTCTCATCTTTTCCGTTGTATGCTAATTGGTCAGATTGATGTATTCGATTCCATGCTTGAATGCATACGGAATTACACCAACGTTTCAGAGTTTTCAGTCACAATATGGGACACTTTGAAATGGGAGGTCTGGAATGGCGAAAACGATGATTTTATCAATCGTTCTATAGAAAATATTGCCGCGATTGCCGGCAGACTAGGTCAACAATCCTCTAGTATCGAAGATGATAACGGCGGGTTAGCAAAATTTGTCAACCACGTCACTCAGGAATGCGTTACAATATTTACCGATGATACCAAGAAGCGTATGATTCTACCATGTATTCGTATTTTGGGCAAAATTTCGAGCACCTCTCCTCAAGCTTTTACACTTACTTCTCGAAATACTCTACCGACTCTTTTTACCTTATGGCAAGGACTAGATAATACGGCCGATAAAACGCGATTGCTGGATTCGTTTAATATTATCCTCGAAACACGTGCAAACATCTCACAATCTTCCACTCCTCCTATCGAGGATGCATACATGGCTCAACGATTGGCCACCATGGATGTAAATTTTGATAGCTTCCGCGAAAGCTTCGTAGAACTTTACTTCGGCGCCACCTCCATGTCTTCTAGTGATCTCGAATTAAAGATCGCCACCACTAAAGGACTTACACTTTTGGCCACAATTCGCAATGATTCCGTCAATCGTCCATTTTTAAATTCTTTCGAACAAGGAACAATCATTGAAAAGCTCAATGAGACAGCATTCGATTTGAAAGAGGCTGATGATCTTCGCTCGTTGGCTGTGGCTTCCTTGTCCATTCTATCGATTCGATATCCAGACACGTTTATCAATATCACACTTCCCAATTTTATTGGCAAACTTCCCGATCAGTTGAAAACCGAGCACAGTGATGAGTCTGACTTGTCTCAAGTAGTTTGGCTCCTGGACTCACTTGTGGACATTGCTTGCAAATCGACTTGCCAGCGTGAGCTGGAAGCTCCCAACTCAGAAGACAAGACTCACTTCAAATTCAGGTTATTTAAAGCTTTGCAATCGGAATTAGTCATGAAATTTACACATCATATTTGTAAATATTCAAATCAGAAATCCTATCAGATGGCCCTATTAGCCGCAATATATCGAGGATTGCAGGTGTTTGATGATGCGCTTGCCGATGATAGAACAGCGGGTGAACTATTGTCAAGCAGTAATGATATCGTCGATCCCTATGCTTTCATTGCAATTGCATTATTTAAGCGAGTAATTGGGCTCTTTCAGCATGAGACTGGCGATGTGAAAGGCAGTTGGTTTGTAGGTATCTCTGAGGTTAACAAAGGAGAATACTTCGACGATTCCGTTATTGCACTGGTTGGAACAATTGGAACGTACATACTTCGATCCAACACCACTCCACACGAAAATAACTTTTTACTCAAAGCTAATGCAGACAATCCCACTGAGCCGAGTCGTGTTTGGACTTTGTTCAATTTCGGAGCACACACCAGAGCAGACTTGAGTGCTTGTCAACAGGATCTTCGCGTTGGTCCCTCTAATAAGTGCTCCGCCAACATTCTTTCCACCGCCTTAATAGCTGGAATTCGCAAAGAAGTAAGCTGATTTACGTTACTTTTCCATGTTAATTTGACTGACTTTCTCTAGGATATTGATCGCTTGGGTCTAGTTGTTCATGAATCTGCCAAGTCGATGCTTTTCAACGCAATTTCTGTGGACAATAAGTGTTCAAGACAAGCTCGAATTAGTATGTTACAGATGCTTCAACTTCTTGTAAACAAATTCGGTGCAGACAAAAAAATATTCGAAGATGGGAAACAACTCCATGACGTTATGCTCGAGCTGGTCAATGGGGCAGCATCACAGCCAGATCTAGAAGCATATCAAATATATCAAGCCCTGGCATATTTTGCTGCGGCCGCAGTAGCAGCATATGAACCATGTAGTACGGCACTCATCGATGCCATGATGCAAGGTATTTCGGACCCAAAGCGTGGTCGAAAGATTGCCCGCAGTTTCGCAATCCTTTTGGCTCCTTCAAACATGATGAACGAAAATAACTTCTGTATTCTTCGACCTCTTCGATTTGGCCGTCTTTACAGCACCACTGTCAATCAACTCATCACTCTCTGGCGATCCAATGAAGACAATCGCATCAAAGAAAACTGCCTCATTGCCCTTGCTGGTATCCTTCGATACATGCCAGCAAAGATCATGCAAGGCAATGCTGCACAAATCCTTCCAATTGCTTTAGCTGGCACAGACGTTCCGGATAAGACCACAAAAGACGCAAGCATGAATATCATGATCGTTCTAATGCCGGAAAATCCTGGTTTAATTGAAGAACACCTTGATTCGATTATTAATCGAATGACGGATCGTACGCATAATACGTATGTTTCACCCTCGGATGCTAATGTTGAAGGTAGATCTAAGGCTTTGGATGTGCTTGCTATGCTTCCAACTTTAGTAGAGAATGGACTCCTTCTGAAGCGGAAAAATGCAGTGCTAAAGGAACTTGATGTTGCGCTAGATGATTGCTCAAGAGAGGTGAGAATGAGGGCTGATAGATGTAAGATGATTTGGTTCAATTTGTAATTGGAGCTTTGCATTAGCATAATGTGTTATGGGTTGAGAGATTGCGTTGAGTGGGTGCTGTTGCATTTGATTGTTTAGGGTTCAGTAATTATACATAAAATAGGTGGAGAGGCATTTTGAGATTTTGAATAGACAGATGATTTGATGAGAGAACGAATACCAGGGGAAATGGTGATAAGGAGGAATAATATAAGAATTGTTATCTTGCTCTAACAAAGCGGTTCTTGGGTGAAAATAATTGCGTGATAAAGCCAAAAGGAAAAGAACCAGAAGTTCAAACATTTCAAGTGGATTGACTAAATCTATGAGATATATTTCTCAAAACTATATGATAAGCGAGTGTGGGTTCACCGGTGGACATGTAATATGGAGAAGGGGATGTGTTTTTCTTGAATTTATTCTGGTGTGTTGAGAGAGGTGCTACTGTATGTTTGTAAGTTGAGCGAGTGTCCGCGGTATTAGTGGGATAGGGAGATTTCATTGGCACTTGATGCATTTTGTTCAGTGAGCGAATACACGAGAGCCTTAATTTCTTTTCGCTAAAATCTTGGCTGCAAAATTATGACTCCATCTCCGTGGCTTTGACTTTCGTGCAATGTTGGTCTATACAATTCACTCATAAAGATATCTAAAGAACGATATGTTGTTTCGAGAAAGTCTGATTCCTGAGAAACCCGAGTCTACCGTTCCATGGACATTATCTAGTATGACATATTAACATGCGGAAAATTTATCTTCAGCCTAAATTCTTCTCGCTGACGTGGTTTGAAACTAATATCTTAACATACGTCTCCCTTGATCTTATGTACCCCGCATGCACCCCACAATAGGGTAGATTCTCTCTTTCCCCTGGGTTCTTTATTCAACTGCCGTTTTTAGGCTAAAGTGGAAGCTCGAGCCAAGATTTAGCCGATAGTATCGAGACACTACGTGACTATTTAGTCGTATTGAATTAACAATGGTGATGTCTTCAATACTATTAGATTATATTCTGGATTAAAGGATTGATATTGTTGATGTTATCCTGGTAGTGTTATACCAATGGATCAGTCCAAAGAAGAGCAGTTATTTTGATAAGAACATCGTTTATTGCTCTGTGTGCCGTTAGTTCCATAGCACTTTTCCAAAAGAAGAAATGCCATATGCCCGACTACTCTGTAGGTCCTTGAAGGCTTCCACAATCATCAGCCTAAAATTAAGGTCAAAGATCGGCAGCCACGAAGCTTGAATCGACCTTCTTTGAATTTCAGAATCCACTCAACCGTCTCACTTTTCCTTGGTCACACAAAACCTGCGTAGGTTCTCGATCAAATATATAAAGGTGAGAATGACCAACATGCATTTCCAGAATCATCAGCTTTTGTTTGATTACTTCTTCGTTTCTATTCGGTATCCAATACCAGATCGCATAGTAGCCAACGCCATGGTTGCCTTTTCCAATCTTCTTGTCACATTCTCGGCAATTTCTGCCTCACTCGCCATTCCGAGTTCCATTCTCCCAAAGCGGAGCCCAATGGATTTTATTCTCCAACGCAACGAAAGCTCTCTAGTTCGTCGTGCAACACCAAATTACGAACAAGATTATACGACTGGTGGAGATGTAATCTACACACCATCCGGTAGCTCTTTCACTGTAGATTGGTCAACCGAGGATGATTTTGTTGTTGGTCTTGGCTGGACAACTGGGTCTACTAAGTGAGTCATTCTCGCTTCCTAATTAAATGACTTATGAAAGCTGATAATACTTAACATACAGTTCCATAAACTTCAGCGGCACATTCGGTATCGGATCCGGCACCGCGCTCCTCTCCATCTACGGCTGGTCCGAAAATCCGCTCGTAGAATATTATATTATCGATGACAGCGCATCTCCCCCCAGCTTCGGAACCGTCAAAGGCAGCGTCACAAGCGACGGATCAAGCTATACCATTTGGGAAAACCAACGAGTGAATGAACCTTCCATTGTAGGAACAGCGACTTTTAATCAGTACATCTCGGTGCGATCTTCTCCGCGGAAAAGTGGGACGGTGACGGTGGAGAACCACTTTCAGGCTTGGGCCGCGCTGGGAATGAGTTTGGGGACGCTTAATTATCAGGTTTTGGCGGTGGAGGGGTGGGGCGGTGAGGGCGCTGCTACACAGACGGTTGGTTAGGATGGGTGTTTTAATGCGCATGGTAGTTTCAAGGTTTTCTACTGTCAAGCTGGTAGTATAGGCTATCCTGATCAAATTTATGGTTTGTCGAAAACCAGTAAAGTTTGTCAATCGCAGGTGGGTGTAAAATTGAAGATAGCTTACGAAACAAGTCGGGAAGTTGTGTGAAACCTGTGGAAGAGAATGGAACAATTTATCCCAGCATTAACAAAATGCGATGCTATGTGTGCTACTTTTTTCTTAAATCTTTGCAGTATGAATGCCTATTCCTCTTGGATTCCATCCGAAGAGCCTTTATGATTCGTTCCTAATGTGGGGAATCTTCGCTTATTTTCAAATCCGTCCCCTCCTTTCGCCAAATGTTTAACCTTACTCGAACAACGATAATCACTTCTGTGATGCGAAGTAACAATAATCAATTTAATTTCCTTTGAATACCATAGTTATTGATTCCCAATAATGAAATCCTCTTCCAACACTGATGAAGTGAAAATTCCCTCTATTCACTTGCTCTCATCTGATTTCTCTAGCGATGAGTCCCTTGTGATGGGAATAGACGGACCTTTCAAAGGAGAAGAAAATGAACAATTACTCTGCTAGTTTGTCTTGAATGTCTTTTCATAATTGTTTTCCAGGTGTGTAAAGTATTACGTCGATTTAACAACTATTTATACTGTTGTCAGAAGCCGATGGTATGCCCCTTGCGCTTCAACACAAACATTATAATATCTGTGATGATCGTATCTATTCTAAGAGAAACTTTAGATGATAGGTTTTCTATTGGGTTGTATGTATGACATGCCGCCTTAATCAAAAAAAAGTCCTTATCAATTGTCAGGCAGTATCTCCGTGATCTTCATCATTTTTGATCGTACCACAAACAGCTGAGTGGCGGTTACACGTTTATAATGGTATTACTACCGTACCTTACCTATCTTCGTGTAACTGCATGGTGGCGCTTTAAAGTTAATTCCTCCCCGCAATGTTCCTGGTGAATTTACATTTAAGAAGACAGTTAGATTACCAGTTACTACAAGCTTTACAAGCTCTCGGATGCGAAGTCTAGCACCAACATCTTTCATAACCACCTCACTAATATTTCTCCCTTTAATTTTCCCACTGAATTCAGTCCATCCATGATGAGCGCTGAATCCAATCAACCGATCTCGTCCGATGCAGCCAATCTACATCATTCGGACTACTCCGAAAAGGAGGTTTACGAAGCTTCCAATATTACCGATATCAATAATACGAACAAATTTGATAAGCATATTCGTAAAGCCTCTGATGAATCAGAGGTAGGTTTCGACCCGGTACCTGATCCGAAATCTGAAGGGGGCACTCAACGCGGGCTGAAATCTCGGCATGCGCAAATGATTGCATTGGGTGGTACAATCGGTACCGGATTATTTGTTGGAAGTGGACAAGCCCTCCATGCTGGAGGGCCTGCGTTTCTCTTTCTTGCTTACTGTCTAATCACAATATTTGTTTATGGAATTGTTACGGCGACAACAGAAGTTAGTGCATATATGCCAGTTCATGGAAGTACAATGGCGTCATATGCTTCTCGTTATGTCTCTCCCAGTCTTGGATTCGCTATGGGTTGGCTGTATTGGTATTTTTTCGCTATGGTTGTCCCCTATGAGATCACTGCGGCCGGGTTGGTTATTGACTATTGGCCAAATGATATAAATATCGCCGTGTGGATCACCATTCTTCTCTTGGTCATTATCGGCTTGAACTGCTTTCCGGTGAAGGTTTATGGAGAGACCGAGTTTTGGTTCGCGTCACTGAAAGTATTCACGATCATCGGTCTCTTGATACTTTCATTCATCCTCTTTTGTGGTGGAGGACCATCACATCAGCCGCTTGGATTTCATTACTGGAAAGATCCAGGAGCAACCAAAGAATATCTTGTCAGCGGATCCGCAGGAAGATTCTGCGCTATTTTGTATGTTCTAGTCTTCTCTTGCTTTTCCTTCAACTTCGCACCCGAATTGCTTGTCATTACTGGAGGCGAAATGGAATCACCACGTCGCAATCTCCCAACTGCCGCCAAACGATACTTCATTCGACTTCTCATTTTCTATATTGGAGGAACTCTTGCAATAGGCGTCATTGTAAGCAGTAATGCGCCAGGATTAATTGGCGGTGGAGTCGGTGCAGCATCATCACCCTGGGTTATAGCAATTAAGAATGCTGGCATCTCTGGGTTAGACAGCGTCATCAATGCGGTAATCATTACTTCTGCATGGTCCTCAGGGAATTCTTACCTCTATATGTCAAGTAGATCTTTGTATTCCCTCGCACTCTCTGGAAATGCACCAAAGGTGTTCATAAAATGCAATAGATGGGGTGTACCTTATCCTGCGCTAATTGCAAGCTCCATGTTCTCACTTTTGGCCTATCTCAACTGCGCCAGTAATAGCGTACAAGTTTTCAACTGGTTCATCAATCTCACCAATACTTCTGGATTTATTTCCTGGATTTGTTGTTGCGTCGTCTTTTTCCGGTTTCGCAAGGCATGTGTTGCACATGAAATCACGGATCTACCTTACAGATCGCGTTTTCAGCCTTATTTGGCTTACGTCTCAATCTGCGCTTTTACAGTTCTTCTTCTTTGTAATGGATTTAGCGTTTTCTTTCCTAGTAAATGGAGCGTATCGGCTTTTCTCACAGCTTATATTGGTCTTCCTATTTTTCTTACCATTTATTTTTGCCATCGCATATTCCACCGGTCAGATGAATGGATGCTGAATTCAGCGGATGTTGATATGACGAGTGGTTTAGAAGAGGTTTTAGCTACTGAAACTGATGCTCCTGTTGGAATGGGTCCCTGGTACCATAATTTAGGGAAGATTTGGGAGTAATGTATTTCTAGTAGGTTTGCAGCTGGGATTGTTGTCTATGTGATTCTAGAGTTATTTTCGGCTAGCCGAAAACTTTTTGCTAGCAACTTAAAGATAGTTCAACTAGACTTGTGACAAACCGTAACACAACCACTTTTTGACTTTCGCACAATTATTATACTATTTTATGACTGGCAATGAAAGGTGCTGGTTCATAACATGATCATCGAAATAATTTACCTCTATTATTTATTAAAGATTTCGGGCTTCGATTATCCTCTAATTCCACAAACTTGCCGTGATAAAATTTAAAGCTTTAAGCCTTTCACACTTGACGTAAACAGTCCAAAGTTTCCAAGAACTATGTAGACTTAACACGGTATTAGAGGCCAATCATCCATCTATCTTATCGACGTATTGTCAGCAACTAGAACTTATTAAGAGGATGAAAAAGGAAATGTTTTCAAGGCCGGCCTTCTAATATTATACATTATTAGGTCTCGCCTGATTTTATGAGATGACTAAAGGTCACAGTATAGCCTCGGTGGCGCATTTGATTTTAATCGTGAATCTTAAAAATAGAGGGTCAAAAGAAGTTGCGTCCCTCAATGACCTCTGGTAATGTAGCTGAATTAAACAGGTATTTGAGTTTATAAGTCGCTCTTCTGTCTCGAAAGATCTGGATGTCTCAACAGCCAGTATTCTAACAATCAACCCTTTGATAGCCACTCTGGTTCCGATAGAATTTGGCAACAGAAACGCTTATATGCTTGACAGTTACCAAATGAATAGGGGGGTTGTGACATTTGGTCGTCTGTAGCCATTCATCCCTTTTCATTAGACAGTGCAAAATCTAAACGTACAGTATCGTCTATAATATGCGACTGAACTATATATGTTGTCATTATATTCTCTATTACTCGCTTCACTGCCCATGGGACCAGAGACTTAGACCTAAATTTCGGAGAGAGCAATCATCCATTCTCTCAACAAATTATCGCAGCACTCGATAAACGCTATGCCATATTCCCCACCATTGCTATTGTAGAACTCAACGTTAACAACTTCTAGAAAATTACTGCGGAGATCAAAGCTAGCTTTTGTGTTGAAAAGACAATACCAAATGCGTCACATGATATCTCTAGAGACCAACCAAAGTCCGGTGCGCTAAAAGCCCGAGTCCCCAGTTCACCACCAAAAGTTGACGAGACCAAGGTTCTTAGCTCGATAATTGAACAGACTAAGAACCTTAGCCTAATAATTTGTATGAACAAATCCCTCGCTTAAGGACACTAAGAACCTTAGCTCAGTAATTGGACACACTAAGAACCTTATTAGTTTAATAAACAAACAGACTAAGAACCTTAGCTCGAGAATTTCTGCTGGTAAACCTCTCGATTGAAGTGAAATTTCGCTGAGAAATGCTTATTTGGAAATCATCAAATCCTAGAACTAACTACCTATGCACTTCATACATCTCGTGAGGCGACATGCAATCTTACTACAGAGGCTAATTTATAGAACGCAAATTATTAATACGGTACCAAGTGTGACAGAATTATCACTTCTCCACATCGTTTCAATCAAGAACACGAAGATGTATTGTCACGCCAACGTAAGTTAGCAGATAATTATTATCGATAATCTACAGCTATTGAGCAATTGCCTGCAGAAAACCTTAGAATCGTCAAGGAGAGATTTACTAGTGGAATCAAATTAGTTTTAAAGGGGTGTTCACGACTACCTCTGTTATGAGTGATTAACATGGAGACCTCATGATACCATAGGTTCATCAAACTATTAGCCGAAGCGGCAATTCAGACAGATGAATTAATCATACATTGAGTACGAATTTCTTTGTTCGAAGTCGGATCGCATTCTTTGTTGAGAAAGATGTAGTACGTTAGGTTTTCTTTGTTTGGAAGCCTGGAGTGACCAATGCTACTATCACATACAAAACACAAGATTAGAAAAGGCCATGATAGCTACTCCTGCACAAAAACCTTAATTTGAAAGAAGAAAAAATTAATTATTAATTATTTTAAAAAGAAAAAGAGAAGAGAAATATCTAACAAACCTACTTACCAACCTATCTCCACCAATACAGCTTCGTCCGGCCTCATCATCTCTACCATACCAAAAAGTCAGAACATTACAAATTTCTCAAGAAAGAGCCTCCATCCCGGAGCTATTAAGAAATCATCCCACTGCACTTATCATGAAAAACTTCGAGAAGTTCCCATCCCCAACAATATCGAAAAGGACATCTGAGCCACTCTTCAAGCCAAACAATAATAGATCACAGCAACAGCTATCAGACCCCTCCAAGAATATTTCGGCAAGAAAGATTCTCCCCGCCTCTCATCATTTTCAGGTACACGAAACCCAGCCTGTTTCCCCCTCGCCTTCGCTAATTTTTCCTGTTGCCAATCCGTCAAAAAAGGGTAGGGCTCTTGTCCCGGCTGTACCTGCGGACGAAGCGATGCGATATCCGCATGATTGAGCGAGCCGGGTATATATAAAGGTGCTAGTCTAGGAGCATTTAAGGGACGACGACGTAATTCCTGGCGGAGGAGATGAGGGGCGTGGATTGGTGGGATACAAGTCATGGTGTAGTGTTGGTTGCATGTGACGCAGCCTGTGTCACGATATGGTGGCGTTTTCTTGTTTTGGTATTGAGGGTTGGTGTAGAATTTGGATGGCATTTTTTGTGGTGGCGATGGGTGTGTGTGTTGGAACATGGTGCTGATACTCTTAGTTAGAGTTGAGTTTGGGCTTACCTGTTTGTTTATTTTTCGATTGAACAATTGATTGGAATAGTGTGTGTATAAGTTACCACCAGGGTAGACTTTTCAGACGTAACTGAAGTTTAAAAAAACGAAAGTCAAAGTTGTGAGAGTGTAATGGAAGTACTGTTCTGTAAATGATTGTTACTTACAATTGTATTGTTCAGGGAATGTTGTTCAACTATATACCCAAACTATTCTTTGTTGGTTTAACCACAAGGAATCATTACATCTGGACTTAGCTCAAAGGCTTCTTTGTTCTAGTTATAGAATTAGCTTTCTTGTAAAGATAACAATTCCATTGTCTATTCATATCCTTTGTTCTATTAATCTCGATAACACAAAGAAGATACATCCGCAGTCTCCAGACGAATGGCCATTCACGTCGAGAAGAGAACGGAGGATCGTAAGCCTCCAAGATACTTGTCGACTTTGTAAGGCGGAACAATATTTGAATAAATGGATGCTATTTCTATCATCTATCTCCGTCTCCCCCATTAATGCTTTTCTTCATTCGTTCAACACTCTATAAAATAAACAAAATATATACTTGAAATCAACATCTTTATAATACCAATTTCATACTTACTTACTTCATTCCTGCAACAAACCGAAAATCTTCCACTATTCAACATGTGTAATCTAACCCTCACTTTCTGTCCCGTCTGCACGAAGGTCGCTGCTCCATCTCGAGTCGAGAAGTGCTCTTACAGATCGGATGCAGCCCACGCTCCCAAAACAACCAAAATCACTGCTATGAACCCCTGCATTCGATGCGGCAATCGCAACAAACCATCCAATCCCACCGGCGTCCTCACTCGAGACATCCTCGAAGACATGTGCATGAGAATTCCCGAATGGCATCCTACTGCACCACATGAGCCAGTTCCAGGGATCCTTCCAAACTGGAACTCTGAAACCTTGACTCGTGCTCAAGATAAAGAACTTTTCCTTGAGCACGTCACGCAAATCCACAGTGTGGAAGTCAAGAATCGACAAGGCTTGACAAGTCAACGCAAGGGGTTCCCGTTGTGTTTGATAGCTGGAATAAAGCAAAGACCCTCACCTGTAAATCAACGACTTGTGAGATCACGACCCGAGAGATCAAAGTTTACTTTACCTCCATTATCATGGAACAACAATCCTAGAATTAGACGACTCGGAATTGCACCAGAGTCACGAGCTGCATCACTTCATGCAGGCTCTACACGGACGGGAACACTTAGTCGTTTGGTCCCAAGTGAAAACGATCGAAGAAGTCAACACCAAGAGGAATCTTCCATCGTAACGTCACTTGCGCGTGGGCGACTCAGACTGCAAATCCCACCTCAAAGATCATCTTCCACTGAAACCCAAGACACAACATCCACCCCCTCATCAGCCACATCAACCCGTTCCGAATATCTCATACCGGGCCCATCACCCCAGACAGAGACATTCAGTGCCACAGCATTCGCTCAAATCCCCGCCCATTATGACATACGACGAACTTCCATCCCAACACCTGTCCGGGTTTCCACGACTCAACAGCAAGTTCAAGTACGCGAACAACCTGAGACTATTGACCAGGTCCCTCGAGAACAACAAGCAGAACACAGCCGTCAAAATCTCGAGAGCGAACGAATGCGTGAATTGCAGCAACGCAATGTCCAGACCGAACAGAGAACACACTCTGAAACTATGCCGTCACGAAATGTCAATGATGTAAAATTCAATAGCGTGCGACCCAAGCGCAGTTTAAAGTTGCTTCCGAAAATTTCATCGTTCGGTTCCCGTTGGACTCCATGCTTGAGTAACGACGTGAGTGTGGGCAGTATGCATCTCTAGTGAGCTGGCTCTCACTACTATTTTCTCTATCAACTCGTCTGGGAGTTAATAAGTTTTCTTACGGCATTACTAAAACAAATCGGGAAAAAGTAGAGCCCTAGATCGATGCGTTGTAAGGTTTTTTTCCCCTCTTTGTTTTTTTTGGGGGGGG